>SJYQ01005177.1:19112-47846 GCA_006410935.1 Redunca redunca | reverse complement strand
AAGGACTGTAGGGCTCAGAAAGCCTGAAATATTTACTACTTGGCCTTTTACAGAAAAAAGTGTGCTGACCTCTGTACCAGATCTATACATTTGTAGCAAATACAAGGGTCAAAAGAGCATGTTAAGCAACGTTATGGGAACACAATCAGCCAATCCAGAATGTGGGAGTTTCTCTAGGAGCAACAACTCAATTTTTTTGCAAATAAATTACAAAAAAAAAAATGAGGAAGGGCTCTATAGACTGAAAGAGACTTAAAGTACATCTGCCAAAATAATCAAGAGAAGACTTTGCTAGATCCTGATTAAAACAAACCAGCTGAATTTTTAAAATGAGATATTAGGGTACATTTGTATATTGCCTAGATAGTTGATTATATTGAGGAATTATTGTTAAGTCTTTGACATGAAACTGCTACTAAGGTGATTTAAAAATTCTTACATTGAGAGCTCAAGGTGAAACATTTAGTACATAAAACATATAGTTATTTCTTCAAAATAATCCAATAAACATGGCGTTGGGTAGAAAAATAAAACAAGATTGGCCGAAGTGTTGATAATTGCTGAAGCTGGGTGATGGGTATAAGGAAATTCAACATATCAGTCTTTCTTCTTGTATATGTGCTTGAAAAGTTTTACAATAAAAAGTAAAGTAAAATCCATATAATGGAATACTATTTGGCAGTGAAATGGGACAAAATAATGATACATGCAAAGTGAAGGAAGCCAATCACAGAAGACCACCTAGTGTGTAATTCCATTTATATTAAATGTCCAGAACAGGCAAATCTATAGACAGAAAGTGGATTAGTGGTTGCTGAGAGCTGGGGGGTTAGGGGAAGAAGAGTGATTGCTAATAAGCATGTGCTTTCTTTTTGGAGTGATGAAAATGTTCTAAGATGAGATAATGATGATATTTGCATAATTCTGTAAATATGCTAAGAAGCATTGAATTGTATACTTTCAATTGGTGAATTTTATGGTACATAACCCAGGTGGCGCTAGTGGTAAAGAACCTGCTTGCCAATATGCCAATGCAGGAGATGTAAGAGACCCAGGTTCGATCCCTGGGTCAGGAAGATCCCCTGGAGAAGGGCATGGCAACCCGCTCCAGGGTTCTTGCCTGGGAAATCCTACGGACAGAGCAGCCTGGCGGGCTACAGTCCATGGAGTCACAAAGAGTTGGACATGACTGAAGCGACTTAGCACGCAATTATATCTCAATAAAGCTGTTGTTCTAAAAGCCCTCAATAGTAAAAGTAAAGAAAAAGAAAACCCACTTTATTCCCTAGGTCCTATAACTAGATCTGAAACCCCCATGGAACTGCTCCAAACCAAAGGATTTAGCCAAAATTAAATGTTTTCTCTCTTGCCCAGTTACCTGGCACACACTGAGAAGCAGCAGTAGTTCCTGACCACTAGGCTGCCCTCCCTGCGTGTGGCTGGCGGCCACCTGGTGTCCTGTCCGAGTGCTCAGATCAATGAGTGTATCAAATCTGGATGGCATGAAACATGTCATTTTGAATTGCTCAAGTTTGATTTTACCAAATTACATCACTCAACTGGGACATTATCAAGTTTTCATGACAAAGGAAAACTAGTATGAACAAGACCTCCAATGCACTTGACTCCTGTTAATCCTCCACATGTGGAACTTATCCACTCACCACTGTTATCCACTGAAAAATCTTGACTGGGCCCATCTACTATCTTACATTTATGAGATAAAAAGTAAGTGACTTGCCCAGGGCATCACAGCCAGCTTAGCAGAATCAGGATAGTATCAGATTTCCTGAATTCCATCTTATCTGCATCACACTGACCTTTCCCCACCCCTGTACCTATGCATAGGTGCCTACATATCTTGGGGAGTGTGGGACAGACTCATTGCAGACAGGGTTGAAGTCTGCGTTCTCTCTTTGGGTACAGAATAGCAGTTTAAAATGACCCTGCTCTGGGTTCACTGTGCCCCCGCCCTAAAGACAAAGGAAAAGGTCCAGGAAGCAGGTGTACTCAAGGGCTCTAGGGGCCCTGACCACCCAAAGGGTAAGTGTGGGCCTTCTGCTCTCTTCACAGCTTCTGATAACTCAACAAGAAATATTTCTGAAGTGTTCTGAGACCTCTGGGGCTCCAACAGGGCAGTGTCCAACGCTCCCTTCGCAGTTGTGCCCACAGGAATTGGGGGCAGCTGTAGTAGCTACTGCCAAATACTGGAACAGAGAACCAGGATGCCCCTGCCAGTGGCAGGATACTTTCACTCCCTTCCAGGGGAAAAAAATTGTCCAGGGACCTCCCATGTTGCCAAAGAGCTTCTGACTTTGCAAAAAAAAAGAAACAAAAATCCTTTGACTTACAAAGGACTCTTTCAATAATCAAACCAACAATAAATGCAAAAAAGTAATGTCATTTTACTGAGAAGAGAATTACAGTTTAATTGGTGAATGTTCGATCTCAAACATGAGAATTGTATTTGCTCTAAAGCAAGTGTCTGGTAATTAATTTTCATTGAATTTCTGAACTATGTGGAAATCTGTTTTGAACAAGGTTTTTTCCCTCATATCTATCTGATGGACCTCTCCTAANTAAACAGGGAGCTTTGGGGACACTATGCTGATCAAATTCTAGTGCCCTCTATTATTTTAAACTATTCTCATGACTTGATCTAAGAATTGCCACATTAGGTCAATTGGCTGATAAGCCCAGTACTCTGACTCTGAACGTTATACCAAGGGATAATTATGAAATGACAGATTGCCCTCAATAATGTGACCATGATAGGATATGAACATACACATGTCATATAGCCCAAATTTCTCTTCCTATATTAGTTATGTATTGCTACAATAGTACTACATAACAGACAACCCAAAATCTCAACGGCATAAGTGTTCATTGTTTGTGTGCCTAGAATCACTGAGTGTTGCCAGGCAACTCTGCTAATCTTGGCTGGATCTTCTTCAAACTCTGGGGGATTAGTTTCTGCCAGGACAACTATTCCACACATCTCTCACTCTTTACCTGGTCAATCCAGGCATGTCCTCATGGCAAAGGCAAAGGTGCAAAGGAAAAGCCCCATTGTTCAAGTCCTTCCATGCCTCTACTTCTGCTAACAGCCCATTGGTCAAAGTAAGCCACATGGCAAAGGACACAGTCACGTCACCTTCAGTGAGATGGCACTGTAAAGTGACATAGCCTTGGGCATTGATACTGAGGAAGGTAAAGAACTGGGTTCATAAATGCATGTCTCACCCCTAGTGGATCTACAATCCTTACATTCGCTTAAGTATTTCCAAAACCTATTTATAGTTTTCAATGTCTCACTTTTTCAGATTAAAGAATGGTCTAGATTTACAAGTCTTACCAGTTTCACTACCTGTAACAGAAACAGCACCTCCTCCTATTTATTGTAAATTTATCTCTTTCGGCCTTTCAAAGGCACCACCTTTCTAATCTGAAGAGAGTTGGCCAATACAACTGGGAACATTCTATCCTTTCTTCTTCCATCTCAGACTCACGCTATCTTTCTTTTTGAGTTAGGCTTTGTAGAGCTAATTCTGTTTTCCCTTCTAACTCTCTCTCATCCCCGTAAATCACTCCAGTGGCTCTTTTCTTGGAAAACATTCTCCATTTCTCCAATTCTTTCTATAAGCATGGCCATCAGCAGTGGACCATTATCTCAGCTTCCTATTCATCTTGTTACCTCTTTTAGCACCAGCTGCAGTTCCCGTTTCATTAGGGGATCTCAATAAGTGTGATAAGAGAACAGATGAGCCATTGTCCTCCCTGTCTATTGCCTCCTCCCCAGGTAAATCCACACAGATGCACTAATGCTCTAACTCACCCTTCATCACTGCTGGAGGAAGGAGATACTGGGCCCCCTGCTTGCTTCTTATATTTGCATATTTTCACTTTTCTTTAAAGGGCCCGTACTGTCTGCACTTTGACTACCCTTCGTGGACTTATGCCCTTTCATTTCCGCCTTTCCTCTAATCAACCAGTGCAATTCAAAAGTGATAGCACTTAATGATCCAGAGATGATTTCAACAAACATCGCTACATCTCCTTCTGTAAAATGCCTTCTCAGTAATCTGGACACTGAACAGAACTGTTACACAATTTTTCAGCAATTAGAATTCCCTCTCACATTCACAGCAGTGGTACTGTATTGTTCTCCCAGGCCCACAAGCATTGAGCACAATTCTGGTGGTTTTGTGCATTAACTGTTGTCACAGCAACCCTATGAAGCAAATATGAGTATTAGGTGGCTTTTCACAGGCAGAAAAACTAAGGCGCAGAAAGGTTCATTACGTAGTTCAAGTTCACCCAGGTAGAAAGCGGTGGAGCCAGGATCTGGACCTCGGCAGTTTGACTCCAGAGCTCTTAGGCACAATGCTGGTCTGCCTTCAACACCACCTATGAACCATTTGACTGAGAATGAAAACAAATGCACAGTGCACATCAAGATCAAATAAAACATTAGAAAAAAGCAACCATGAAGTGATGAAGAAAGGTAAGACCAAAATATGAGACAAGAAAAAAAAAATGGTCTCCTATAACAACACTGGGCTGTCAAAATCTCCCGGATTTCTTAAAGCTTTAGAAAAACTGTGGCGGGGGGCGGGAGGGGCAGAATCTCCTGGGGAATTCACATGAAGCAGCAGATCTCAGACTGAATCTGTCCAGAATATAGAATCTGTCCAGTGAGTGGCAATGATTTAACTTAAACCTGTAACCCACTATTTGGAAAAATAAGATTTGAACTACATTTTCGAAAGAACGCATTGCTGAACAAGTGTCACAAAAACTTTCCTTAAATAATGTCTCTCCATTTCCAGCACTGCTTTGAGATATGTGAGGGAAGAAACTTCCTAAATCCTTGCACTTGTCAAATAGTACATCTCGCTTTCCCAGAGCATTCTGAGATTTGTCAGAACTGGTTTGATTACGGGTTTTCTTGGAGGGCTCTGTGGATCCTGTATGCTCTGGAAGTCCCTCAGAACTCCATGACAATTAAGGAAGGAATTCCCAAGTCCAGCCTCACCCGACCCCTGGTAATCTTAATTACTAGCGAGCTCTTTCACTAAGCCTCCAGCTGCATATTTTTTCAGTTAATACATGATTTGTAGATAGTCTTTAGATATTCCTGTTGACATTGTAGGCTTGAGGAAATTATTAACTGAATAACTTATGGCATTTCTGTGACATGCTTTGAAAGCCTGACTATGATAAGAATTATGGTGGCAAATTTCTAAAGCATGTTCACCAAGAATCTAGACTGAGACCAGTGAATTATTTTGTAACATTTTTTCAAATAAACTCAAAGGTCAATTTTTCAGTCATTTGGGACTCCAGATTCAGAAATACTGAGGCAAACATCCAATCTCACAGCTCAGAGCATTTGTTTGATTTCCCTTTTCAGTTTCCTGGGCAGTAAGCTGATTTTTAAGCAGCAACCAATACCCCTCTGTAGCCATGAGGACTCACCATCTTTTGGACATTCTCATCGGTAATATTGGTGTTATAATTCCAAGAAGCAAGTGAACTTTGATAAGACAGGTCTTCGGCTTCCTGGTTAAACTTCTCCAAAAATGTCTTGGCCTGTCCTTCAGTGGTGGATTGAGCAGCAGTTACAGCAACAAGGCTGAGAAGGAGCCAGAAAGAGCCTGTCATCTTTCTCTGTACGCCAAGATCCCATCCACTGAACAACTTCCCTAGAGTAAAACCTCCTCATGAGGTTTACTCTCTATTAGCCTTTGACCTTGGGTTGGGCACTGAGCAGGGAAGATGAAAAAAAAAGGAAGAAGAAGAAAAAACCGTAAACAATCTGCTGAACCAACATAAAATTCATCCTGGAGAGGCCAGATATGTAAACAGATTTTAGAATGATTTCTTAGAGCAAATCAAATAAACAAATGTTATTCATTAATCCTAGAGGATCACAGCTCTTCTTGCATTTTTATGGCCAAATCAAAACTTGTACATTTGGTTAATATGTTCCTTAAAATCTGTTAAAGATACACTGAAGATATTAGGATTTTACAGTGACCAGTGAACTCTTATATTAGGGATCTTGGGGCTAATGTTGGGGACTTAGATGTTTTACAGACAAGTCCATTAACAATCACTTATCTTTCCTTCCTTTTTAATTTTAAGCTCATATTCACAAAAACTCTCCACTTGGGTAATACTTTCCTTTCCTAAGTAAACAACTTTGCCCTTGTCTTTATAGAATTCATTTTTTTCTGGCAAATTTTCATTTCCAGGGCCATTTTTTTGAATTATAAAACTACCCTTCACTCCACAAGTTGACTCTCCTGATTTAACTCGGAAAAACTTCAAAAGGGTCCTTTTATCTCTCAGATAATCACTGTGTACCTCCATCCCTTTCACTTACTTACCTGTTCAAAACTCGGTCAAATTCACAAGGAAATCAGAATGCCACCACATGGTATGAAAATCAGAGAGTGTCCATGTCAGTCCTGGTCATCCATAGCCGTGGATCATGGCATCGAATTCAGAGAGATTTCAGGGGTTATCCTGTAGAATATCAGGAGTTGGGCCAGTATCCTCATTCTCAGGCTATAGATATAAGTGTTATAGATAAAAGAGACGAGCCACTTTAAATGGCAAGGCTTGTGGTCCTGCTTGGCTGTGATTATGAAACTTTCACACAGGGAAAACATTTCTTCACCCAGAAAAACAAGTCTTCCAGGTCCAGGTGAAATGGCAGTAACTAGGCCTTTAAAACAAACTTTCCACTACTTCCCCTTATTCTAACATTGCACATATTATTGTTGAAGAGCAAAAAATAATAAGCAATTGTTTAAAGTGCTTTGCATTATAATATCTCATTGAAGCAAGCCTAGAGGCAAACATTTTTATTGCCATTATACAGATTACGAAACTGAGGCTCAGAGAACTTAAATAAATGTCCAAACCTCACTCACACAGGAAGTGGCAGAGCCAGGATATGAAGGTATGCCGTTTGAGTGTACAGTACAGGCCTTTAGTGCTGTCAGCAGTCTAACAGCAATGATGTAGGTACAGATTGGGAGCAGCACAGGGATGTGGGCCTTCGAGGATGATGATGGATCTGGTTCGGCCACATCAAAAAGAGGTGGATTCTTACTACCCTTGATATGAGTCAAAAGACATCATCTTTCTAAGACATAAAGTAATTGACACATTTAAGCAATTATGATCAAGAAGGTTGAAACAAAGTGAGCTGGCAGGGATCAGTGCAGTTTCAGTCAAACTCCTCTCACATTCAAGGAAGCCGAGATCCACTGGCTTCTCACAGCATTAACAGAAAAACCGGTCAAGGGAAAAGAGGGCAGTGTGTGAGGCTCTGAACAAAGAGGCGGGATGTCACTTTAATAAAAGCTGAAATACAGGTCTACTCAGGTTGCTTCCTGAATGAAGCTCTTAGATTCAGAAAAAAAAAAAAAAATGGGAGTAGTTCCACTTCAACACACTGAGGCAGAAAGTCAGGTGAATGCAATCGAATTGAGATAGAGAAAGGAGGATATGAAATCAGAAAGCTAAAAAGAGATGAACAAGGAGCCTAAGATAACACTGAGGCAGGAAAATTCTGGCAGCCAAGAAATTTTGAGGAGTGAGGGAAATGGGAGAATTTTGTCACAATAATTCTGTAGGAAAACTAGCTCACAATGGCCAGCTGCAAGCAGTGACTAATTATTGAAATTTTTGTTGACTCCCTACTGAGAAGATACTCATGTTCTGCTAGCTCCCACCAGAAGTGTTCTCTCAGCCCATTCTGAAAATGGAAAGAATCCAGTAAAGACCCAGAGGATGGGACCCAGAAAAACAACTTGCCAGATGAACAGATTCTTTGTTAAAGAATGAAGAACTAGAAAAAAAGTAGAATGGAGATTGAGGAAACTTACTCTTCTTTTCAAAAGGATAGAGGGAGAGTTTGGTTGTGACAGCTGACAAAACTATAAAATATCATTTTTTAGAATGTGGTTTGTACTTGGAAAATATATATCTTTAATCTCAAATATATATCTAGGGATTCACTAGGAACAAATCAGATGCTGCCTGACTCATTACCTTTGTATCTTCCATTTCAATAAGAGATTTAACAAAATATGAAGTTCTATGACTAGATCTAAATGTCCCCAAAAGAACCACATAGCAGAGAATTAAGCAGTCCTCTGATCAACAACAGTTCATGTTGAAGACAACAAAAGTTTTGAGTCACACATATAAAATGGATAAGCAACAAGGATGTATTGTATAGTATAGGGAAGTATATTCAATATCTTAAAATAACCTATAATGAAAAAGAATCTGAAAAAGAATATATATGTGTGTGTGTGTGTGCATACATGCGCGTGTATGCTGTGCTTAGTTGCTCACTTGTGTCTGACTCTTTTCTACCCCATGGACTGCAGCCCACTAGGCTGCTCTGTCCATGGGGATTCTCCAGGAAAGAATACTGGAGTGGGTAGCCATGCCCTCCTCCAGGGGATCTTCCCGACTCAGGGATTGAGCCCAGGTCTCCCACATTGCAGGTGGATTCTTTACCATCTGAGCCACCAGGGAAGCCCAGATGTGTGTGTGTGTGTTTATATAAAACTGAATCACTGTGCTGTACACTAGAAACTAACACAACATTGTAAATCAACTACACTTCAATTTTTAAAAAAGAATCTTGATTTAACAATGATTTATTGGCTACGTGCTATACGCAAGGCACTATTCTAAATACTGGATACACACTAATGAATAAGACAAGAAAAGTTCTGTGGATAATATATGAGGTGAGGTAGCAGGAAGAAGCAAATAGCTGGTGGTAAATGCCATGACTTTATAATAAGCAGGAAAGCAGGGTGGTAAATGATGGGGTGGGGATGACAGGATGACATTTGAGCAAAGACCTGGAGGAAGAGAGGAAAGCCACGTGGATATCTGAGGGGAGTCTGTTGTAGGCAGAGGGAACTGAGTGCAAAGGTCTCAAGAACATCAGAGGCCTTTGTGGCTGGAGCCCAAAGTGCATGCGGAATGTGGCAGGAGGTGAAGATGGATTGGAAGCTGTAAGGACGGCCTTAAAGACAATTGTAGGACTTTGGCTTCTACTCTTGAGAAACGTGGGAAGACATTGGAGGGCCTCCAGCAGACAAGTGATCCGGCAACGTTTAAACAGGATCACTCTCACTGCTGGTTAGAGAACAGACACTGAGGGAGTATGGCAGAAGCAAGGAGGTCAGTCAGGGAGCTACTATAGACGCCTTGTCAAGCGAGGCTGAATAAAAGCTTAACATGAGCTATCAATCCAACATGGCTGCATCCAGAGGGAAATAAAGACGAGAGTGAAAGCAAGAACCTGTTAGCTGCTCAGTTGGGCCTGAGCTTTTGTGACCCTATGGGAAGGGTAATCCACCAGGCTCCTCTGTCCATGAGATTCTGCAATAAGTAGGGCTACAGTAACGTCATCTGAAGCACGGTGCACACGTGAGAAAGGAGACCCAGCAAAGACTGCTCTCCTCTGTCACAGGACTGTCATTTAGAAGACCTGGGTAGCTTAACAGATTGACTCTGCCACTGATTAGCTGCATGACTTTGGGCAGATAATACTTAATATTTCCCTCATACTTAATTTCCTTATTCCAAAGCTGATAATAATAGTATAGCCATCTCACAGGGACATTGTACGTGGTCTATGAATGAATACATGAGTACACAGAGAAAAATGACTAGGAATAAAAGCCAAAGTGTGCAAGGCTATGTAATAATTAGGGGACACTGAGAAGTGAGGGAGATTGGAGATTCAACCATAAGAGTTCTGAAGGAAAACTGTCATATTCTGAGAATAGGTGTGCACACGTGGGCAAAATGAAAAGGGACTGCTCGGATTCTTACTAGTTTTGCATTTTTAACCATTTAAGGTAGGTATTTTCCTACAATATATTCCATCCTAATCAGAATGTTGCCTGAACATTATTCTATGTGTCCTTTTTTTCTTTCCAGGTGACTCAGTGTCATCATCTTGGACAGCTTTCACTGACTAGGCTCCAACATGACAACATCTTTGGGGTTGCACATTAAACGGCTCCAAACAGCTTTATTGCTATTAACTTTGCTGTGTCTGCAGGCTCTGAATTCGGCGCCACTTCTTGAAGAATGCACTTTGAGTGGCCCTGCCCATTGCAAATTCCCTCCCTGTGTTTGATGTGCTGTATGCTGAGAACTAAGCAAGAACCAGACAACCATGGAGTTCAATTAGGACGCTCCCTCTTCATAGGCTTGGACCTGAGGGTGGGTCTTCATCCTGCTCGAGCAAAGTGCATAGACTTTGAGATCCATATTTCCCTTACTGCTCAGCTTTCTATCCACTTCCAACTGAGCAATAAACGGTGAGGTCTCTAAATAGCTATAGCATAAACTTCCTCTAGTTCTCCAAGTTGAGAGGATAACTTTGGTCAGAGAAAAAAGGATGTTTTGCATAATTTCTTATCTTAAAATTGATAGAGTAATGCTTCTAATAGAAATAAGAAAGGATATCAGGAATATAAAACAGAGGGAATTTAAAACTGTACATGATCAAGAATGATTTGCCTTTCGTCCAATTGGTTTCAACCACAGATTTATCACACACAGTGAATTTATAAGTACTTTACTTAAAATAAACAATAAGTTGACTCTTTAACCCAAAGGAAAAGCTAAAGCTCTTTCCTGTTTACATTCTAGTTGCATAGCTGTCCCTTTTTCTTACAGATAGAGCAAAGATAATCTTCATTAACCAATTGACAAATGTTGTCAACAGACAAAGTTCAAGTTGTAAAAGTCAAACTGTGGATTCCAGGAAGGCTATACTGATTATTTGTCTGAATTTATGATAGTACAGTGCTTGTCATGTAACCCAAATTTATTCCCACACCCAAGCTGTACAGAATAGCAGGTAACACTAGAGCCACTAGTGTAAATTTATTAACACTAGTATAAATTTATATCTAGGGCCTTAGAAGCAAAACTTGAACTGCTATCCTAAGTGAAATGGGAAGCTATGGTAGAGTTTGAACAGAGGAGGGTCACCATATCATTTATATATGAAAGAATCGCTCTGGCTGCTTTATGGAGAACAGGTGGCTAGATTTTGAATACAATTTGAAAGCAAAACCAGCAGGATTCTCTGGGGAATTAGATGTAGGCTGTGAAAGATCAAGAGAGTCAAAGATTATCCCAGGGTTTTTGGACTGAACAACTAAAAGGATGAGACTGACATCAATTTAAATGGGATGGCTGCAAGTAAAATGGTTTGGAGGGAAGACCAGGAGTTTAGTTGAGGTCATGAGAAATCCAAGATACACAAACCTGCAGTTTGGCAGTGAAGTCAGGGATGAAGATATAAAATCTGAGAGTTGTTATCTAGAGATGGTTAGTCAACTAGGTCTTTTCGGTTAAGACAAAGAGGAAAGGGTCTTACTTATTCAGGATTCCGGTGTGCTGGCAAGTATGACTTAGTCCAGACCTCAGGAGGAAAATGGGATGCAATAAGAAGGAAAAAAAAGTTACTTCAAATAACCCTCCCTAGGGGAGCCATCTGTGGACCGTACAGGGAAGTGATAAAAGGGAGTACCACATTTCTCAACTGGTTTATAGAAGAGTAGACTCATCTCAGGAGCACAGGATGGTTGAGTTGAAGCAAGGTGCAGGTGCAGAGAAGGCAGCTGACATGATACATAGTCGAAGCCAAGTAGCTTAAACCCAGTCCAGGTCAACGCTGAAACGGATGGGCATTCAAAGCACAGAAGACTCCATTTGCAGCTAGCTCCTACCTGTCAGCTGAAATCTGAGGGTGATTGAAGACCTTTCCTCAGTTCAGTTCAGTCGCTCGGTTGTGTCCGACTCTTTGCAACCCCATGGACTCCAGCATGCCAGGCTTCCCTGTCCATCACCAACTAAATATCTTAGGATAAGCCTTCATCCCTACTGACCTCTACTGTAGTCTGTCGATTGAGTGTAAGAGCCATATTTTCTGATCCGGCTAGAAATGTCCAACAGTAGTTGTCTTTTTGAAGTCTAGTAGGTTTATCTTGGAGACACATTGTACCCTTCCTTCCTACCTCCTCTTCTAAAGGATGTATCTGGTCTGGGTCATCAGGGTGGCTTGGCCAGGGCTAGTTACCTTGGCCAGATCAGAGAGATGTGGAGTAGATAAATCACATTATAAATCCTCAAGGGCCTAACATCTGAGGTTCAAGGAGGATCAGTCTGGAAGTCAAAAATTGAATGATAAAAGCTTCAATCTCTTGCCCACATGGATACAAGCACTTGAAATTATAAGAACTTTTCTGAGACTTCAGAATCTACCATTTTTTAAATAAAAATATCTTGGCTTTTGATGAAATGTCACCACAAATACATATAGGCTGGAAGCTCAGCTGAGTAAGAGACAACTATCTCATTCTTTGTCATTAAAGACCCTCCCAAGGTTTGCCGGCCTGTCATCAGTTTCATTAGGAATCTTCTTTGGCTGGAGAAATATGTCAGATGAAGTATGCCTAGAAAACAGAAACTATATAACATAAATCCAAAGACAGCCTTGCATTTTTTCTAGGACAGTCAGAATGTGGTAGATATTAATAATATTCATTTGGATTCCACCCAGAAAAGAATCAAGGCCTTGGGACCTTGGAACTTGAATCATGCCATTATGTTATAAGATGTTAATTTTGGATCTCAGATATTCCCGATATTTTGACATTGCTTTATATAAGGTTAGGCAAAGCCTCAGTGATCTGTGCAAGGATAAAATCACCAAGCAATTGTGAATATTGAAAATTTGAGAATACACTTGGAGGAACTCTCATAGAGTATCTTTCTCTGTTCAGTCTTTCCCCTGGATTTTCTGATTGGTATTGTCACAAGCTTTTTTGCCCCTCCTATTGTAAAACTGGAATTTCCCTAAAATTAGCTGGGGAGCAGGAGTCAGTTATAGCTTGCTGGGATGCTTGATCTTTCAAAGCTGATTCAGAATCCTCTCTGAATTTATTTGGTCAAGAAGTCTTTATGGCCAAGTTCCATACAAATTCAACATGAACCTGAAATTTGGGGACAGCTCCAACTCTTCCATACAATGTTTCTGGATGATCTAGGATGCCTGGGAGCATGGGGGCACTTGGGAGACATTTTTCATAGTCTAGATCTATGCCTACAAGTAACATACTCTTCGGAAAACTTGGAGAAGTGGTAGGGGAGGGCCAAAATCTACATGTATTACTCAGTTGGGATTTCAACCTGGCACTCTCCTAAAGAGGAAGCTGCTGGTAATCAAAACCCAGAAGTAACAAGGCCCAAGACAAGGTAAGGCCTTAAGCCAGGCCCCAGTGCCCCCATCAGTGAGCATTAGGCATTGGCAAGCCAGTATCCTAAAGAGATTCACTGGGGGCACGAGCCTCTGACAGATATGAAGATGCTGTGATCCAGTGGCCGACTAGAATAGCCATAGGGCAAGGGTAGTGGCAGAACAGAGAAGAAATTACTCAGAGTGTTGTTTAACTAAGAGAGGAGAAGAGAATGAGGAAAATGAGAAAGAGGGAGAGAGAATGCTAGGGCATTAACTAGATAGCACACAGGCCTGTCTTTACAGATTACAAATCATGATTAATATTTATATTCCAGGGACTGTGTTAAGCACTTTAGAAGAAGTATCTTCTTGAATCCTCACTGTTACCCTATGGGTAAGGGATCATGATGATTTCCACCTAATAGGATCGTGAATGAAGATTTAAAGAGGTTAACTAAAGAGCCCAAGTCTGTTTAACAAGTAGAGGTACCCACATTTTAACCCATTTATTTACCATGATGCTCAACTAATCAGGGAGAGGGCTTTGTAAATATTCACTACAAGATATTTGCAGTAGACTGCAAAACTACTTCTTCAACACCCTTTATAATGTGACTGTGCAGTTTCTCCCAAGAAGATATATAGTCTATTTCCCTTCTTCCCTTCTTCTTCTTCTCTGCTTTGGCCAATAGCATGTGGTAGAAGTGAAAGTGGGCCACTCCATTCTTTCTCTCTCTCTCTATCTCTTTTTCTGAAGGCTGAGTAGCTTACCAAGTGAACAGCCTGACCGAAAGTCCTGCAGAGTGAGGGACCAATGGAGCAGGTAAGACAACCAAGCTGAGGCCATCCTAGACCAGTCAGCACCCAGCCTCCCTGGCAACTGACTGCAGATGCATGAATGAGAGCAACTAAAACCAAGCTCAGGTGAGCCCAGAAAAAACTACCAGCCCATAGAATCACGAACTAAACAAACGGCTACCATTTCAAGCCATGGAGTTTTAGGGTGGCTTTTTGTGTAGCAAAAGCTAACCCACACAACCTCTCAATAACTTCACAAAGGTCTTTCCAAATTATCTATTCAGTTATGAAGCTCTTGGATTGCAAGTCAGAAGACACTCTTACTCAACTGGCTTTAAACAAGGAAAACATATTAACTTTCATGCAAATGAAAGACTATGATGTGTTAAATCCAGAGTTAGTTAATTTAGTGCCTTATTGATATCATCAAAGACCCAGGTTTCTTCCATCTTCCCACTGTGCACCCTCGGCATGTTGGCCTCTGTTCTGATTAAAGCTCCCCTTGGGGTCACAAGATGGCTACAGTCATTTCAAGTGTCACATCCAGAAATGACAATATGGAAAAAGAAGAACAGTTTCTTTTTGTGAATCTCTCTTTTTTTTTAATGACTTTTTTTAAGACTAAGGAAAGCTTTCTCAGAGGACTAGCATAACTGACTTAGACTAATCAAGGTTTACATCTGATTCATGCTGGAAAATGGTAGACCTCCAGCTCAACATGGCTATGTCTTAAGAGAGTAGGAGGGAATGCCTTTCACATACTTAATCTAGGTCATGCTATTTCTGGGACATTTTCTGTAGAGATTTCATTCCAACCGTGAGTGTGGGTTCTTATGAACATCAGGACAGAAGACAGAGCTTGTGAGATCTTCCTGAATTGTGCTTTCGTCTGGAGGGAGTTTCCATCTTAATATCAGTATCATCCTGATGTCTCTACCCAGTGACTATATATGATATAACCGATAAGAGTGGGCAATAGGAGGAGAAAGTCCTAATAGGAAAGAAAAGGTATTTTCCCAAATGACTACCTAATTTTTCCCAGGGATATAGATCACCACAACAGCGTTAACAACAGTGTTAACTACTTATCCAATAAATGAGATGGATGAGAGAATGCAAATCAGGTAGAACACATAAACTCTGGCTCATTACATCCTGTGTTGTTGGGAAATTTTACTCAGAAGACACAGATAAAAGATGATGGAACAAACTCTGATTTGTAAGAATATAAAACTTTTCATGATTTCAGAGAAATATGAGGTCAGAATGAACCCAAGGAATCAGCCAGAAAGGCTTTAAAAAGCAGATGAGACTCTAAATCTTAGAAACTAATACTACAATAGTGCTAACAATAATATGCAAATTCTGATGAGTGCTTATTATGTGCCAGGCAGAATGCAGCTACTTTTCATGTGCCCCTGCATTTAATCCTCACAATGGCCCCATGAGGTAAGTGATAGCACCATCCATATTTTCTAGATGAGGAAACCGAAGGCATGCCATCCAGATCACAAAGCTGGGAAGCAATGGAACTGGGGTTGGAACCTCAGCAGTTCAAATGCATGCCCAGACTATGGTTAGAAAGGGCTTTTTGAAAGAATTCCTGTTGCAAGCATGGACGAGAAGGACAGTCAAGGCATAAGGAAGCATAACATGTATAGCTGGAGAAATGGTCCCAGGATGACAGCAAATTTGCACAAGTCACAAACACAGTTCCTTCCTTACACTCCTTTTACTGCATTCATCTTCACAATTTTCACTGAAGGGAGACCATTGGTGCTCTACCTCTTCTGGTGAAAAGCTATGTTTTTCTCAGTACAGTGAGAATGTTCAGGAATGGAGAGTAATTAGAAATCATAGATTCACAGACAACCACCTCAGATGGCACGGCAGTCATTGTGTTCTCTTAAAAGCAAATGTATGTCTGTAATAGAGGACAGGGGTTCTCAACCAGGATGATTTTGTCTCCCAGGGGATGGATGACAATGTCTAGAAACATTTGGAGCTGTCACCACTTGGGAGAGGATGCTACTGCATCTGGTGGGTAGAGCTCAGGGATGCTGCTAAACACTGTACAACGCCTAGGACAGCTCCCCGACAAACAAGAATTATTTGGCCCCAATGCCGAGTGCTGAGGTTAAGGGACCCTGACCTATTAATAGATAATGCTATGAACACAGTACTCTCAAGAATCATGCATGCATGATTCCATATCCCTATATCTCAATCAGGGCCAAGCAGAATAGTAAATTACCTAATCCCAATAGCAAAGCTGCTAAGACATTTGAGCAATAACTAACCCTTTTTAGACATTTATATGTCTGCATTTGCACTAGTCTCAATAACAAATAGGAGAAAGCAGGAAAAAATAAAATAAAATATCAGGACAAATAATTAGCCCTGAGTTTAAAATGACAGGAGAGAAACTAACACTTAAAGCATTTACTATAGATCACCTTACGGAGTGTTCACAATCTACATTTGTGGAAACTGTTACTTCTAAACACTCAGCATGATCAGTAACTAGCTCTATACGACCCAGTAAGAGAAACAGGGTAAATCTGCCAGTGTGTTTTCCATTTCAATTCCTGTCTCTTTCCATGGGATGTTCAGTTCAAAAGTGCCAGTAAGATTGTTGAAGAAGAAGATAATTACAATTTTTAAAAATAGATGAAAATGATGCTGTACTTCTGCCTTGAAATTTGTTGACGTCAATGTGTAGGAGATATAATCCAGACAGTTCTGTTACTCCCAAGAAAAGGATAGGAGGAAATGGGTTGAGAGGACGTGATGGCAGGAGTTCAAGTTTAGTCCTAAGGGAGAATCACTTGACAGTTGTCAACACTGACATAGACTATTAAATCTTTGTCTCTGGAAGGTTTCACAGGCAGAGGAGGGTTTAGGAGGGTTTAACTTTGACCTTGACAGAGGTCAAAGCTGGATGGTCAGAGCTCCAGTTAAATGCTGCTCTGGGAAAAACAAAAAGAAAGAAAGGGAATGAAGAATGCCTATGGGAATAATGGGACACCATTAAGAGAAATAATGTCTGTACCATCGAAATTCCAGAAGGAGAAGAGAGGGGCAAAATGGTAGAAAGACTGTTTAAAGAAATAATGGCTGAGAACTTCCCAAACCTGGGGAAAGATCTGGACATCCAAGTTCTCAAAGCTAATAGGTCACCCCCAAAATTTCAATCCAAAACAGTCCTTTCCAAGACACATTATAATTAAATCAAAGCCAAAGAGAGAATTTTTTAAACAGCAAGGAGAAAAATTTTCTCTTATACAAGGGAATCTCTCCCCCAATAAGGGTATAACCATATTTTTCAGCAAAAACCTTCTAAGCTTGGAGAGAAAATGGGATGATGTATTCAAAGGGCTAAAAGAAAAAAAAAAACTATTAGCCAAGAATACTGTAACTAGCAAAGCTGTCCTTCAAAACTGGAGGTGAAAAATGTAGAGGAAAAAATGGAGTTGAGATACAGATTCTCTAACAAACAAACAAAAGTTGAAGAAGTTCATTACCACTAGACCTGTCTTACAGGAAATGCTGAAAGGAACTCCTCAAGCTGAAATGTATGAGTGCTAATTAGTAGCATAATATATAACACACTGGTAAAGAATTTAGAATACTCTAATACTGTAACGTGAGTCTGAGTGAACTCTGGGAGATGGTGATGGACAGGGAGGCCTGGCGTGCTGCAATTCATGGAGTCGCAAAGAGTCGGACACGACTGAGTGAACTGAATGAACTGAATACTGTAATACAGTGGTGTGTTAGCGCTTAACTCTAGCATAAAGTTTAAAGGACAAAATTAGTTAAAATAGCTATAACTAATAATTTGGTTATGTATACGCAATATAAAAAGATGTAAATTCTGACATCAAAACCATAAAGGGGGAGAGTTTTTACATGTGATCAAAGTTAAATTGCTATCAGTGTAAAATATTCTGTTATAGCCATATGATGTTTTATGTGAGCCTCGTGGTAACCATAAAAGAAAAACCTACAGTAGATCCACGAAAGATAAAGTGAAGGGAGTCAAAGCATATCACATGGAAAATGATCAGTTCATAATGGAACACAGCAAGAGTGGAAGAAAGGAACAAGAGAACCACAAAACAGGTAGAAAACGATGAATAAGATGCCACTAAAAAGATGGCATTAGTAAGTTTTTACCTACCAATAATTACTTTAATTGTAAATAAGTTGAATGCTTCAATCAAAAGACACAGAACAGCTAAAAACAAGACCCAGCTCTATGCTGCCTACAAGAGATGCACTTCAGCTTCAAAGGCACACAAAACAAAGGGATGAAAAGAGATAATTCACTCAAGTGGAAGCCAAAAGAGAGTAAAGGTGGCTATACTTATATTAGAAAAAAATTGACTTTAAGTAAAAAATGGTAACAACAGACAAAGAAAGTCATTATATAATAATAAGAGTCAATTAATCAAGAAGATATGATGACTGTAAATACATGTGCACCCAACACTGGAGTATCTAAATATATTAAGCAAATACAGATCTGAAGATAGACAACAATGTAATTATAGTAGGGACTTCAATACCCCACTTTCAGCAATGATAGATCATCCAGGCGGAAAATCAATACGGAAACATCAGACTTGAACCATATTTTAGACCAAGTGAATCTAATAGACATATAAAAAATTCCATCCGACAGAAGCAGAATATACATTCTTCTCAAGCACACATGGATCATTCTCCAGGATATAGCATATGATAGGTCATATAACAAGTCTTGGCAAGCTTTAGAAGATGGAAATCATACCAACATATCTTTTCCAACAACAGTGGTATTAAACTAGAATTCAATAACATTTTATGGAATTTATTATTCCATAAATAAATTCAATTTATGGAAAATTCATAAATATGTGGGAAATAAACAACACATTCCTGAACAACCAATAAGTCAAATAAATAAGAATAGAGAAAAAAAAAATCTTGAAACAAATGACAATGGAAACACAACACATCATTCTCTTCTAAAAGACATTCCCCACCCCACCCCCCAAAAAAAAACATACAAATGGCCAACAGGTACATGAAAAGGTTCCCAACATCACTAACCATCAGGAAAATGCAAATCAAAACCACTATGAGATATCACCTCACACCTTTTTAAATGGGCACCATCAAAAGCCAAAAGGTGGTACTGATGAAGATGAAGAATAGGAAACCCTTGCTCACTGTTGCTGGGAATGTAAATTGGTACAACCACTATGGAAATCAATATGGAGGTTCCTCAAAAAATTAAAAAACACAACTACCATATGGTCCAGCAACCGCACTTCTGGGTATAGATCCAAAGAAAATGAAAACAGATTCTCAGAGATATCAGCACTCCTGTGTCTACTGCAGCATTAGTCACAATAGGCAGGCTATGGAAACATCTGAAGTGTCTGTCAATGTATGAATGGATAAAGAAGTTCTGGAAATATAGTGTACAGTATGGTGACTATAGTTAACAATACTGTATATTTGAAAGTTGGTAAGAGAGTAGATTTTATAAGTTCTCATCACAAAAAGAAAAATTGTAACTATATGAGGTGTAGGTGTGTTAACCAACTTTATTGTGGTAATTATTTTGCAGTATATACATATAAAAAATCATTACGTTGCATACCTTAAACTCATACGATGTTATATGTCAATTATATCTCAATGAAGCTGGAAAAGGGANATATATATATATATATATATATATACATATATAAAATAGCTATATATGTGTTATATATATATCATATTCATATTAGACTATTATCAGCCGTGAGAAAAAAAAATTCCGCCATTCATGACAATGTGGATTGACCTTGAGGGCATTATGCTAAGCAAAATAAGTCAAACAGAGAAAGATGAATACTGTATGATCTCACTTATATGTGGAAATTAAAAAAGTTGAGTTCAGAAAAACAGAGGGTACAGGGTGGATGCTAGGGGTTGGGAGTGGGAAAAATGGGAGATGTTGGTCAAAGGGTACAAACTCCTGGTTATAAGACAAGTTCTGGAGATTTAATGTAAAACATGGTGATTATAATTAATGATTCTATACTAAATACTTGCAAGTTGCTGAGAGTAAATCTTAAATGTTCTTATCACAAATAAAAAGAGATTGTAATTATGTGATGTAATGGAGGTGTTAGTTAACACTATGGTGGCCATCATTTTACAATCTATATCAAATCAACACATTGTACACCTTAAATTTATACAACATTATAGGTCAGTTACTGATATATCTCTATAAAGCCGGCAAACAAACAAATGAAACCAAGAGCTGCCCTAGGAATGAGCCCAACCACAGTCCAGATGTGGCTTCTTCCTCACCTGCCTCCCCGTCCCTACCTCCCACTCCCTGTGTGAGGACCTCGGCGTCATAGGCAGCCTAGCCCATCCTCCAGTACATCTTTAACAGCCTGCCCATGGGTTCTCTCTCATTGCCAACCCTCTCAGGACCCCATCTCTCCCAGCCCTTTATAATTTCAGTTTTGAACGGTTAGATCTAGGTGGTAGATAAGTGGGTGTTCATTATACTATTTCTCAACCTTTCTTTATGCATGATAAAGTTTATAATAAAAAATATCAGGAGGTATAGCGGGATACCTGGGTTTGATCCCTGGGTTGGGAAGATCCTCTGGAGAAGGAAATGGCAACCCCCTCCAGTACTCTTGCCTGCAAAATCCCATGGACGGAGGATCATGGTAAACTACAGTCTACTGGGGTCGCAAAGAGTTGGACATGACTGAACAACTTCGCTTTACTTTTTACCTTTATATAGGGGCTGAGGGCAGATCGTGAGAGGTTGGGTTCTGCCCGGAAAGAGATGGGTAGAGAGGAGAGGTTTAAGCAAAGGAACGATATCATCTGACTTTCCATTTGGGTGTTTGCTATTTATTTCTGTGTTGTGTAGTTTGTGAGATTTTAGTTCCCCAAGCAGGGATTGAACTCAGGCCCTTGGCAGTGACAGCACAGAGTTCTCAACACTGGACCACCAGGGAATTCCCTGGCTTTCCATTTTAACAGGATATGTCAAGGCTTCCTTCCTCCATTTAAATCTGACTCCATATAGGATGAGCAAAGTTACAGTTCTGATTGCAATTTTACCAGAGCCTCTAAAATGTGCCCTTCATTACTCTGAAGCCAAGTATAAAGAGAAAATGACCTAAATCAAGCATAGCACAGGAATGGCCAACAACGATCCAAAGAGCTATACAAATGCTGAAGCAAAAATATAATCCACGGTTTTAAAATTTTCCAGTTGTGAAACATGTTCAATCTGTTTCAGATTCTAATTTCTCTGTATGCCACTACCCATGGTAATGTATTCAGTTTGGACCAAGAATAATCCTGGCAACCAGCCCGCACATTACCCAGTTGCGGGGTTTCTGGCACCTCAATCCCAGCTCGTGTCCTCCACTGAGGACACAGCTAGCATGGCATAGATGACACGTTCAAGTTACTCCAGGAAGACGAACTGATGACAAAAATCCTTTATAAGCGGAATAGAGCTAAATGCAGAAAAATAAGTTAAAATATG
This sequence comes from Redunca redunca, assembly GCA_006410935.1. NCBI lineage: Eukaryota > Metazoa > Chordata > Mammalia > Artiodactyla > Bovidae > Redunca > Redunca redunca. Next base: position 26,172 of record SJYQ01005177.1, on the reverse strand, counting down.
AAAACCAAAACAATGAGTGCTCAAACCCTCTAACAACACAGGAACATTTTTAAATGCTGCTTGATTTAGGGCAAGATATTTAAATTCACTCTGCTGTTTCTACTTGCCTTAAGTAGGATTAGTAATAATTGCTTTTGACTAAAATAATGTGAAGCAGTAAAAATTCATGAATGAAATTAACCTTGTGAATAAAACCTATATATTCTTTATAAAAAGTAGTATTAAAACTTCTTGAGCTCACAAAGAAAAGAAAACAGCATGTGTTTAGGGAAAAATTTTTACAATATGGATATGCAGATCTACAATGACTAAATCTTAAGCAGGATAACCTATCTATCTGGAAAGAAACATAGCTCTGGGATGGAGGTGATGAAAGGAAATAGAGATATGTAAGGCATCTATTTGGATTCTCAACACAAATAAAAAAGTACTATACAAAACTCTGCGAAAAATTGCCAGGTACCCCAATTTCTAGCCCCCCACACCCTCAATTCTCCTGAAGAGACACCTGTCTAATCCTTTGGGAGGTTTTCTAAATGGCTTTTTTTCCCTTGATCTATTGGATTGTGCTGTGTCAAAGCACTGTATTTGAAACTGTAACCCGAGGTTTTCGTACTACGAAAATGAACTTCGGTATTCCCCTTTATAGCGAAGCAGATGATAATCTAGCAGGTAATACTATAATATGTGATGAGAATTTAATGAGCCTCAGTCACCCTTGGAATGATGGCAAAGATATTAACATTGACAAGCCTCTGTCACTTTTGAGAAAGCAGATTTTAGTTCTTGCATTTATAGATTTAAATTTTCTTTAGTTCTTCAGAGACTTCCCTGGTGGCTCAGACGGTAAAGCGTCTGCCTACAGTGCAGGAGACCCGGGTTCAATCCTTGGGTTGGGAAGATCTCCTGCAGAAGGAAATGGCAACTCACTCCAGTACCCTTGCCTGGAAAATCCGATGGACGGAGAAGCCTGGTAGGCTACTGTCCATGGGGTCGCAAAGAGTCGGACACGACTGAGCGACTTCACTCACTTTAGTTCTTCAGAAAGCATGTTAGATTACCTGGAATTCTCCTAAATAAAAACCAAAAAGGCTTACCACATGAATTAATTGTTCTACTGCTGTCTTATGGCCCCGTCTTCCCGGGACCTTTGAGTCTTTGCTAGTAACAGCCCCAAGTAATGAAGAAACAGGGATGGGTGACTCATTCCCACATACCTGGCAGACAAGTCACAGGTACCAATCCTTGATACAGGAGAATCTGAGTATCATCAGAATTTGACTGGATGCACAAAGTTCTACTGTGAATTAACTTGTCAATCCAACAAAACAGCTTGTCCATCCAGTCAGATAAAACTTTTTAACTGAATTGATAGGTATGCCAGTTGATTCAACAAATATCAACTGGTTCAATGATAAGTCAGAGAATCAAAAAAAATCATTTAAAAACATAATTAGTTACCTAATTGAATTAAAGTTATTACTGGAATAATTAGCTGAGTTGCCACAAGCTGCTCTGTCTGTCTGTCTCCTCAGGGGTTATATAGGATTATAGCCAAGGTGGGGGAATGAGGGATCATGGTGGTTACAATTAATGTGTATGGACTTGGATGTTTTTTTCTTTGCAGTTACACTAGTAGAGTTTTGCAGGTTTTAATACCTCTGGGCTGAAAATTCAAATAAATACTTCATCTATGTGTAGTTATGTCTTCCTAGGCGGGCAGGCTATCTACTTCTGAGATTAAGCCAGTATAGTTATGAATTATTCATACAGCAAAATATTTTCCTTAAATAAGTCTTTATTATTTTTTATGGCCTAAAGTTGAGAAGTTTCACTATCAATTTTAATAAGTAAAAATTGCATTCACAGTGCACATTTTCTTTATTAATCCTGCTGTTTTTATTCTTTATTTCATTCTGTTCTCGCAATAGCTCTTTGGGCAGATAGGGCAAGTATTAGTCCCTTTTTAAAGCTAGTCTATTTACATCAAATGGAAATAAGTTATTTCACTGGACTGCTTCCTCTCCACTTTTATGAACCCCTACTCACCTGGGGCCACCCACTTAGTAAATGGTGGTGTTAGGATCAGAACTCAGGCAATATAGGGACTTCCCTGGTAGTCCAGTGGCTAAGACTCTGTTCTCCCAAGGCAGGGAGTCCAGGTTCAATCCCTGATCAGGGAACTAGATCCCACATTCTGTAACTAAGAGTTTGCATGCTGCAACTAAAAAGATCCTGTACACTGCAAGGAAGATCCCACATGCTGCAACTAAGACGATGCAGCCAAATATATAAATATTTTAAAAATGACTCAGGAATAGAGGTAATACTGTGCATATACCATGTATTAATCTACACTCTGTGAGATCTGGGGCAGCGTCCTATCAGTAAACACTTGACTATTTCTGCATTCAATAATATTAAGAACAATAAATAAAGACAATTGAGTACAATAAATATAGATCATAAGGAGTACTATATCTGTTTGGGTCAGGGGTTGCTGTCAAATGGTTTTTAGAGGGTTTTGGATTTTGGAGTTGCAGGATTGTGAAAGTGTGTTCTCTTAGCCTTGGTGCTCTCTCTCCACCACTGCGTGAAGTACTCATCATTTAAGATACAATGACTACTTAATGCACGTTTTATCTCTTATTCCAAGCCTTCTCTGAATAGTAAGCAACCTGTTGGTAGTCAGCAGAGAGAACCATTAAGCCCAAGCATTTTCTCCACCACCTTCATTATGCACAAGAGACAAATCGTTTCTTTCACTACTGAGAGTTCAACCATACTTTACACAACATCTCTTAATTTTTCATCACTGGTATCTTTATTTCCCTTTCAATTTCTTCTCTGGATTCTTTAAGAACAGTTAGAGGGACTTCCCTGGTGGTCCAATGGTTAAGACTCCATGTTTCCAATGCAGGGGACACAAATTCAATCCCTGGTTGCTGGGAAGTAAGATCCTGTATGCTGCACAGGGTGGCCAAAAAAAAAAAAAAGGTGAGAGAGAGGGGGTGAGTAAAATGATAGGGTCATATCACAGAAAAGTCAAGAAGGGAGAGTATCAAAAGGATAGATCAAAAGGGAGCAGAGTGCCCTACACTGTCAAAGGGTCAAAAAGATTCAGGAAGTTGAGGACCAAGATACTGTGGCCTTGACAACCAGCAATTCACTAGTGACCTTTGAGGGAACAGTTTCTTCAGGGTTATGGGAATGGAGGGCTTCCCAGGTGGTGCTAGTGGTACAGAACCTGCCTGCCAATGCAGGAGACACATGTAATGTAAGGGACACAGGTTTGATCCCTGGGTCGGGAAGATCCCCTGGAGGAGGGCATAGCAATCCAATCCGGTATTCTTGCTTGGAGAATCCCATGGACAGAGGAGCCTGGCGGGCTACAGTCCATGGGGTCTCACAGAGTCAGACACGACTGAAGCACTTTAGCACACACGCATGGGAATGGACCCCAGAAAGCACAGTTGGAGAGCATGTGAATGTTGGTGAAGCCAAGACAATAAATATAGACCTAATTTTTAATGAGCCAGGATTAACAACTTTTGAAGGTCTTCAGAGTTAAGTTTCTTTTACCAGTTCCATGCACTTCCTCACTCTTGCATTAAACTCTGCTTTTCCTCAAGCACTGACAATAAAACGCAACCAAAGCTGTTTTGTATTACATTGTCTTCTTTTTGTTTGTTTTCATTAAACTGCTGACATTACAACAGTTTGTCTTCTAATATTTTACAACATAAATATACAATATTTCTGCTACACCATGGGTTAATATGCTCCTGTGAACTGGCTTGAAGGCTGCCTTACTATGTATGACATATTTTTTTTCTATTTTAAATGTTTATTTTTACTTTATTTTGCTTTACACTACTGTATTGGTTTTGCCATACATTGACATGAATCAGCCACAGGTGTACGTGAGTTCCCAATCCTGAACCCCCCTCCCACCTCCCACCCTATATAATCTCTCTGGATCTTCCCCGTGCACCATCCCCATGCATCCTGTATCCTGTATCGAACATAGACTGGCGATTCGTTTCTTACATGATAGTATACATGTTTCAAAGCCATTCTCCCAAATCATCCCACCCTCTCCCTCTCCCACAGAGTGTATGACATATTTACATGGGGAACATCATTCCTAAATTTCAAAGAACTGACTAGAGAACTAACAGCTTGCAACATAGGTTAACTGTCATTTTTGTAGGGCAAAAATGACTGCATAGCAGCAATTTGATCTGGTTCAACCTCCTAAGTTTACAAATGCAACCTTGATATAAACAATATTGTCATATTAGTTCACTAATTATGGTGGACTATGAACTAATAGTGGAGGAGGACAGATGGAACCCAGGAGTGATGAACACATGAGTCTTAACTAAACTTTTGCTAAGTTTTGCAAAAGGGGCCACTTGTTCAGTGCAGCAAGACACTTGACCATAGCACCTTCTAGGCTTGCCTGCCCATGGTGGCTAGCGCTCACCTTGGTTCTCACAAGAGCTCCACCATGCCCAGGAGCTCTTGTGCCACCCTTTCCAATGGTCTTGGATATGACCTAGCCATGTTGTTCTGGGAATCTACTTTTAGACTGGGCCAAAAGACATCAGACACTTGGGGAAAAAAAACCCCTAGGATCTCTTTCTCTGCATCTGATTAAATGTCTCCATTCTAAATCCCATGTTCCCATGCCCATATCCATTCAAACTAAAATTTCCTAAAAAAGAATGGTATTCTCGGCAATAAACTGAATCTAAATAATGAACAAATCCCTTCTAGGAAATTCTCTCTCTGTTTATATTTCCTGAACCTAGCATCTTATTTTACACAGAGCGTTTCCATTCAATAAATTCTTCAGGCAGGGAGAGAGAGATGGAGGAATGAATGGAGGAAGGGTCAAAGGAAGGTTAGTAGGAAAGAAGGAAAGAAAACTTCCATGCATCTGCTTATGTAATTGAAAGAAAACAAGATGCAAACTTCAAAAATTAAAAATAAATAAAAAACAAGGTGTAAAATGGGAAATAAAATACTAAGTTAAGGGCCCCATTGACTTTTGCAGTAAGGACTGGGAATCTGGAGTTTGAGGGATTTTACACTTTTTTTGGTTCTTCACCTGTGTTCTCTATTCCTTGTTCCTTATCCAGGGATGAAAAATGTGTATACTTCACTTGATGATATTAATATCTGATCATGTATCATTCTAGATGCAAGAGTCCACTGCATTCTTTTATATAGTGATGTTTTGTATTGGTTAGTCCTTATGGAAAATATGGTAGATGAAACTACACCCCCAAAACCAAAATCTACCTGCATTTACATTTCTTCTGTGAAACAAATCCAAATAGCACCATCTCAGCTCATTTTTTCTGCAGTGACTTGGTTTTCACATGCTTCTCTTTCCAGTTTCATCATCGTTTTTGCTAAGGACTGGGAGATGAGAGTGACAGCCATATTTCCACTCAATTTACAACATTTTATTTCCACTACATATCGCCTCACAATGTGTTCCTTTGTGGGACATTACAGGATCATTATTTTTAAAATGAAAGGTACGGTTTATGATTGACTGCTGTCTAATTACCCGCAATGTTTGTCAAAGCCAGTGTAGGAGACATAAGCTCTATTTTGCTGTTATATTGATGGTCAATTTTACAGCGCATTTCTGCTAGCAAGGAAAACTTCCTCAGCAAGGTTATTTAGTGGAACAGATTTTTGCAAGTGGAACAAACCCCCTCAGCTTCACGATAAACAGTGAAGAAAATGTTCTAGTGATCAAACTGGTCCATCCCATGCCTTCAAAATAAAAAGGGATATGGGAAGCGAGTTAGCGACTACTGCTATAACACCAGCTGTTGGTGATGGCAGTGGGAGACTGAGCTGCAAATTTTCTATCAGTTCAGTTCAGTTGCTCAGTCGTGTCTGACTCTTTGCGACCCCATGAACTGTAGCACACCAGGCCTCCCTGTCCATCACCAACTCCCGGAGTCCACCCAAACCCATGTCCATCGAGTTGGTGATGCCATCCAACCATCTCATTCTGTCATCCCCTTCTCCTCCTGCCCTCAATCTTTCCCAGTACATGTATAATAATTATTATTAGAATTTAGAATGATACCTATCTGGAAGTAAAATCAAGTCTATTAGTATGATTCTTTTAATTGGAGGATAATTGCTTTACAATATTGTGTTAGTTTCTGCTATACATCAACATAAATCAGCCATAAGTATACATATGTCCCCTCCCTGTAGAACCTCCTTCCCACCTCCTACCCCATCCCACCCTCTAGGTTGTCACAGAGCACCAGGTTTGAGCTCCCTGCATCATACAGCACATTCTCACTGGCTATCTATTTTACATATGGTAATATAAATGTTTCAATGTTCCTCTTTCAATTTGTCCCAACCTCTCCTTTCCCCTTACTGTGTCCACAAGTCTGTTTTCTATGTCTGCATCCTCATTGCTGCCTGCAAATAGGTTCATCAGTACCATCTTTCTAGATTCCCTATATATGCATTAATATATGATACTTGTTTTTCTCTGAGTTACTTCACTCTGTATAATAGGCTCTAGGTTCATCCACCTCATTAGAACTGACTCAAATGTNCTATTGTGCATGTGTACCACAACTTCCTTATCCATTCATCTGCTGATGGACATCTAGATTGCTTCCATGTCCTAGCTATTGTAAACAGTGAACGTTGGGGTACATGTGTCTCTTTCATTTCTGGTTTCCTCAGTGTGTATGCCCAGCAGTGGGATTGCTGGGTTGTATGGCAGTTCTATTTCCAGTTTTTTAAGGAATCTCCACACTGTTCTCCATAGTGGCTGTACTAGTTTGCTTTCCCATCAAGTGTGTAAGAGGGTTCCTTTTTCTACACACCCTTTCCAGCATTTATTGTTTGTAGACTTTTCGATGGTGGCCATTCTGACTGGTGTGAGATGGTACCTCATTGTGGTTTTGATTTGCATTTCTCTGATAATGAGTGATGCTGAGCATCTTTTCATGTGTTTATTAGCCATCTGTATGTCTTCTTTGGAGAAATGCCTGTTTCATTT
>SJYQ01005177.1:0-16901 GCA_006410935.1 Redunca redunca | reverse complement strand
AGACTCTGAACAACTGGATCTAAAGTCACAAAAGAATAAGATGTGCATAATTTGCCATGAACACAGCTCTCATTCTGATACATTTCCAAGGCTATTTCGCTCAGAATCTTTTTGATGAAGAAATCCTTCTAAAGAAGAGAAACTTGTTCTCATTCATCTACTTCTTCCTTTTTTGTTCTTTCCCATTCCTTTTGATGCCTGGTGGATCATTTTCCCTTTGTGACTGAGAGAGGGCAAGTTTCTTGCCATGATCTACAAGTGTCCTGCCCTCTGCAATTTTTCTTCTAATTCCATAAAAAAACACATTTTTTAATTGAAGAAACTGGCAAATGAACACTAGCAGTCATTACTTCGAAGACTACCATTGATTGCATTGCCACTTATTTTGGAATGCTCTATCCATTAAGATTTTTGTAATATGTATTTCATACTTACATACACAAATTTCAGGGTAAAACTTGAATGTTAAAAACTATTTATTGTTGTGAAGAAGTATTACTCACTCCAAGCCTGATGAAGAGTGATTTAGGGAGAAACTGCATGACCTAGGGCTTTCCTGGTGGCTCAGATGGTAAAGAATCCGCCTGCAATGCGGGAGACCTGGGTTTAGTCCCTGGTTTGGGAAGATCTCCTGCAGGAGGGCATGGCAATCCCCTCCAGTATTCTTGCCTGGAGAATCCCCACGGACAGTGGAGCCTGGTGGGCTACAGTCTATGGGCAAAGAACTGGACATGACTGAGTGACTAAGCACAGCACAGCATAGGCATTTTTTATGATAATTTATAAATATAAATTTGTCCCTAGGGTATCATTCCTACTGAACCATCACTTTTGTTTTTTAAAATCCATAAAAAGGGAGGGAAGGATGTGTGAACTTTGGAGTTTTTCTTTTTTATTGAGCGCTTTCTGTTCACTTTAGGACAAGAACTGTGTCTCTTCCAATGCATAATAGGCACTCAAAACATAGGTATTGAATGAGTGTTGGGTACTATGAATGGACATGATGTGTTCGATGGTTATAGAATGTCAGTTGCCTTTGGTTTTTGGACAACGTGGAGAGTGATACCCATGTCTACAGGAGGAGAGGCCAAAGAACTGTAGTCCTCTGGTAGCTGATTTCACCTGGCTGGAGGACCTTCTCATCACAGGAAATCGTACGCCCACCCAAAGTGGAACTGATTGTTGATTGCTGATGCTTAGAATGGACAGTGGAGTATCTTCACCCTGAGGAAGTAAAAACACAGCAGCCTGTCCTTACCTAGGTCTCTGGGACTACAACCTGCCAAGTTTCATTCCCAGCATTGGGGCTGTAATGGCACATTTTGACCTTTGACAGTAGCATGTACAATGGCAAAATAGTTTCAAGTGATTACAGTGAGATCTATGGTGTTGGAATGCTACTTGAATGTTATGAACTCCACCTATTTGAAATTAATAAACCAGTCCAGGTTCGATGCATGATACTGGATACTCGGGGCTGGTGCACTGGGATGACCCAGAGGGATGGTACGGAGAGGGAGGTGGGAGGGGGGTTCAAAATGGGGAACATGTGTACACCCGTGGTGGATTCATGTTGCTGTATGGCAAAACCAATACAATATTGTAACGTAATTAGCCTCCAATTAAAATAAATTTAAATTAAAAAAAAAAAAAACATCAGTGAAGCCTGGCAAAAATCTATACCACTTGTAGTTCCTAAGGTATGAAAATGAGTATTTTCCTCCATCCATTTAAAAAAATAACTCTTAAAGAAATACAAGAAATATCACATGTGTGTATTTCCCTCCTCCCTTCCTCTTTTCCTTCTTTCCCTCTTTTTTCTCTTTCTTCTGGTAGATCCTATTCAAAATCTGCCTTGAGTTACTGTCGAGTAACTTTGTGTAGAGCATCCATCCATCCATCCAATGGTCTGTTTTATCACCCAGTTAATCATCTATCCATCCACCCACACATCCATCCATCTATTAGTCTATTATCCAGCCAGCTAGTCATTGATCTGCATTCATTGATATATCCATTTATCTGTCCTTCTTGCTAGCCAGACACTCATGTCTGTCCATCCACTTCCAAGCACAATGGTGGAGTGTCTATTTTGTGCTGAATTCAGTTCAACCGTTTTTACAAAATGTCTTTAATTCGTGTCTGACTAGTTCCTCCTGAGAGATTCGGGTTAAAAAAAAATGGTGATGGAGCTGGGCAGGAACACAGAACACAGAATTTTGTTTTTTAAAAATATCTTCTCAGTGCATCATATCTGGAGGCACTTGTCATTTTGTGTCATTGTTGGTGATATTCACCAAATTTCTCCCTTTACAAAATACAAATATCTCTGTATAATCAGTACCTTGCTCATAGGAGTGTTACACTGAGACCCTGTGAGTATCCTATTCTCTAATCAACTTCTACTCAGTGGTAGTATCCATTGAGAAGCCTCTGCAGAATCAATTATTATTATATGGTGATCTTCTGTTTCTGTTACACCTATCCAGACCACTGAAACGTTCTCCACATCAGCAATAAAGCTGTTTCACTTTCTTATCATTTGTGTATTCACTGAATTAGCACTTTTTATTTCCTTCAAGAACCTTTCCCTCACATTCACAACTTGGCTAACTGATTGGTGTAAGAGGCCTAGCTTTCAGCCTGTCTCAGCTTTCAACATGCTTTCCTCAGTAAGCTCAATCATTTCTAGCTTTTGATTTAAAGTAAGATACATGACTCTTTCACTTGAACACTTAGAAGGCACTGTAGGGTTATTAATTAGCCCGATTTCAATATTCTTGTCTCAGGAAATAGAAAGGCCTGAGGAGAGGGAGAGAGATTGTAAAAGCTGGTTCGTGGAGCAGTCAGAATACACAATATTCACCATTAAGTTTGCCATCTTATATGGGCATGGTCTATGGAGCTCACACCCCAAATTCCAACAGTAACATCAAAGATCACTGATCACAGATCACCATAACAAATATAAAAATAATGAAAATGACTGACACATTGCAAGAATTACCAAATGTGACACAGAGACACAAAGTGAACAAATGCTGTTGGGAAAATGGTGCTAATAGACTTGCTTGATGCAGGCTGCCATAAACCTTCAATCTGTAAAAAACTCCCATAAAACCTCAATTTGTAAAAAAAAAAAAACAAACACACGCAATAAAGTGAAGCACAAGAAAAGGAGGTCTGCTTGTATTGGGTGGCCCACGTGGCGAACTGGTGTTGAGTTTGCTCAAGATAAACTAGTGTCAGCTAAAACCAGAAAGAGTATTTCTGTCTCCCTTCAAACAAGATAAGGTTGAAAAGCCAGGGCTGAAGAACAGCTAGAAAAACAACAAAGGACACACAAATATGATTTCAAAATGGGCCAGAGTTAATGATTGAGGAATTGCAACTGTCATCTAATCAATGGAGAAGAGCCCTGGAGAAACTGCAGTGTTGCTAGAACAATTTTAGTGGGCGTTGCAGCATAGTGAGACTGGTGGGCTTTGGCACCAAGGACATCTGGTTTAAATACTAGAATTGTTACATTCTAACAATATGTGTATAGGCAGGTCTCTTTTTATCTGCCATGTGATAGCAAAAACAATAAGAATTAGTGTTTATTACACTGAAGACTGCTTTCTATACATCATCTTATTTAATTCCTACTGTAATACTATGTAGATTTTATTATCATCTGTTTTTGAAAGAAAGAACTAAGACTCAAACATGGAGAGCAACTTGTCTTTCAGAACGGACTGGTGAAAAGAGTGGACCCGGAACTTATTTCATCTTCCCACACTTCGCTCAAAACACATATTAGATTCCTATGGAGTGTGCACATTTGAGATTAGCAAAGTAAAACAATTATCAGCTCTAACATTTCTCAGTTCATTTACATTTCTATTTTCAAGACAGTTCACTCATTTGACTGAGACTTTATAAGAACATGAAGTTTCAATATGTGAAAACGTTGGCTGAACCCCAGTCTCTTGCGTGAAAAAATTCATACAAACCCAAATGCACTTTTCTTTACTATTGACCTTATGGGAAGAGAAATAAAACCAGAAGGAAATGAAGTGAATTTACTAGTGACTCTAGTCAACTGTGAATATTAGCCAGTGTTCAATGTCCTGAGTCCTTGACCTGGCTTTGTTACAACTACAAGATTATCATCTCCTTATAGGCAAGGGCCACTCATGTTATCTTTGTACATCTCTTCCACAATATATTCTACAGTTCCTATCACAGAAAGCATGGTCAATAAAGGAATGGAATAAGATATTTTTTACCTCTCTGGGCCTTGGCATCTGGAGAAATGGATACAGATCATTGTTTAAGGTCCCTTCCTAAGATAACAACATTACAACAGTCCATATATATAAAACATTCATGAATCACTTCTACTATATACATGCAAGTCTGAAATTGCACTGTGTCTGTGACTTTCCTTTTATAGCCCCAAATGCCAGGCTGCATAGAATTAGCACTCTATAAGTGCTTTTTGATGGTGATGCTTCTCTACATTGATATAGCATTCCCGTGTCTAAAGCACTTGTGTGTATTCTCTAATTTTGTCTTCCCATCAGCATAACTATTTAAGAAAATACTATCCTCATTTTCTGTATGTGACTGCATCAAGGCACTCAGCCAATAAATGCTAGGGCCTAAGACTGGGACCCAAAACCAAGAGTATCGATCCAGTGTTTTTCAACTAAAACACATATCACATCATCAACTTCATCATCATTACCATTATCACATCATTCCCACCATTAAAGCCATCACTATCATCACCACCATCATCATAAAGCTGACCAAAGAGCTCAAATACCCACTTCCAGCCTGGGGCTAGACACGGATCTCATACAGATGTCATTGTCAAGTATATGCAGTTTGTCTTAGTTGCCTTTCCACCTACCCACTCCCTAATCGTTCTCTAAAAGAAAAAAATCACTTTTCTAACTCTTTTCCTTCCACAAACCTCTTATTTCACAAACTGCAATTCTCAACTAGATGGTAATAGAGAAAGGAAGCAATCTCCTCAAATTTACTTCCCGAAGAGGCAGCAGTTGTGATGACATGCTGAAACCTGCTGGCTCAGGCTTGCAAGAGGAGACTGTTAAATATTCAGAAATTTCAGAGTGGATAGGAAATCAGCCAATGCTACGAATCAGGGTATTGTTTTTTTAGAGAGAAGGCTGATTAATTAGCCTGTTCACCACTATTACAGTAAACAGCTGACCTAACAAGACCTCTTGCTTTTTAAAATAGGTTGTTGTTAACTAATAAAATCTCAAGCAATAAGCCAATGAACTGGAGAAGCTTCTGCACTACTGTGGCAATATCTGGAGGGAAAAGTGATCTTTTCCAGCATTCTTTAACCACAGAAATGGGTTAAGCTCATCTTGGATCATAATTACTATTTATTTAGTACATATTATACTGTATACACATTTCTCTCACCCAATCTTCATGGAGGCCCTGTGAGACATTACCTCCCTCGTACAGATGGAGAAATTTGATGATGCAACAAATCTCGCTCAGCTAACAGGTGTAGCTGGTATTGAGCTCACCTAGTTTGGGCCACAGTGACTGCACACTTTCCACCCAGAGGTTCTGAACAATCAGTGGAATGCTGTTACTGACACAGCCAACAGAAGAGTCAAAGCTTCACCTGAGAATTTTCCCAAAAGTAACTTAAAAGATGCCCATGTCTTAGATGACACTGGCCCTCTTCTCTGTAGAAGAAGGGTGATTCAGCTGACCCTGTGGCCCCTCCTGATCTTCTAGGTTTAAGGTGTTCTATCACACAAACTGTGTTCCTTACCATCTAACCTGTCGATTGCATTCTTGAACAAATCTGTGTCTTCCTCAACACTAAAGGCTTTTGAGGGCACCTTCTATCTTTTCGACAAATAGACAAAATTTCATCACAAAGAACAGAGCTCCTCCCACTTCAAACTGCACCCTCTCCCCACTTTTGAAGCAATACTTTTCCCAAGAGAAACCCAGAGGAATTTTTCCATATCAAGTGGAAGTGAAGTGAAGTGAAGTTGTTCAGTCGTGTCCAACTTTTTGCGACCCCATGGACTGTAGCCTACCAGGCTCTTCCCTCCATGGGATTCTCCAGGCAAGAGTACTTCTCCGGGGGATCTTCCCAACCAGGGATTGAACCGGGTCTCCCACATTCCAGGCAGATGGTTTAACCTCTGAGCCACCAGAAGGTTATCATGACTGTCCTGTCTCTATTTGCTAATTATTGATGCTCTCCAGGTTGACACAGGAGATTTGTCCATCTGTTTTCCTGGTTTGAACATGAACTAAATTTGTGAAGGCAAGCTTGTAGCAACAGGGTCACTTCTCCCAAGCACCAGATTATGGTGCTACACGCCCAATTATTATATTACTGGAGAGTTTGCTCAGAAGGAAGATAGCTGATCCCAGTACAAACGGACTAAAAGACTAGCAACAGCCAGATAATAAAATAACACTAAGAGCTCACACTTACTCAGCACTTGCTGTGTGCCAGGCACTCCTTCGAGAATGCTACTCTATTAACTTTTGATTCCAGCAAATTAATTCTTTCTAACACACCTCACTATCCCTCGAGCAAAGTTATCTATGCACAGATAGTAAACAAACATTTAACCAACTTGACTCCAGCACCACAAACCATGTTCTCTTCAGCTTGGCTTCCCTGACTCATTGCCTGTGCTTCCTGATAGCCATGCAGTTAATGCATTACATCCCAGAGCAGAGTCCAGCCAATAAACAATTTGAATCCAAGTAGTCCATCTCCAAAGCCCATTCTTCCAGCAGCTACACCATAGCATGCTAGTGAGGAAACTGGGAAACAAGGGGATGAAGTGAATTCATGAAGGTTACAACTGCTAGAAAGCACAGAATCCTAGCATTTCCGGATTAATATAAAACTTAAAGCTATTAAACACAGGCATGCAAATATCACAACAGAATTTTTCTAATATTCTAGAAAGCAAAAGAAAACAAATTAATAATTTGGATCAAGTCTCAGCATTACAAGTCATTCCAAGAGCAAGAAAATCAACCAATTACAACTTGATCTTAATCCTAATTCAGGAACTAAACATAGATCACATTCATTCCATAGCATTTCACTGATCATTTGTGAAAAAAAATTGCAAAGCCACAAATTTAAAATGATTACCTTCTGCTAATAACCAGCGTGAACCATATGGAAAGTGGAAAATCTCAGGAGAAACATTTACTTGAACACAAACTTGGCCAAACACAACCTGCATGTCCCACGTGGGCACCAACGCTTTTGAAAACCAATGTGTGTCCCTGTGATGCCCACTTCACAGAATTCCTCCTCCTTGGTGTCAGAAGGGAAGGTTTAGAAGCAACAAAGTAGAGCTGAGGACTCTCTCCACTTGCCCTCTGAATCAGAGGCGCTTGTACCCAAGATTATTTTCTCCTTTCACTGTGAAAGCTTTGTTTCCTCCCTACCTTAGTAACTCTTTCACCAGTCTGAAATTCTCTCTGGAAGTAATATCAATAAATTACTGAGCAAAGCTTGCATGTGCCCCAGAATTCAGCTAAATGAACTCCATGAGCAGTTATCGAAATGTAAGTAAATTGGAAGCCCTCAAAAAAGTGAATTAGCTGCATATTCATTAAAACGTATCTCTTTCAATTGTACATCAACTGTTTCAATTAAAAGAATGCATCTCCTTCAGAGAATGAACTTTAGTGGCTCTCTGTAGAGCAAAGGAACCTACATGTTCAACAGGTGTTCCAGGTGATTCTGATAGGGGGAGATGATTCAAAGGCCACTGTGAAGAACATGGGTCTACATAAAATCACACGACTCGAGGGAAGAGCGTCCAAAGGGAGGGAATGGAAAGACATCACAAAGTATCTGGTACAAGATGGTGGCCATAGGTACTGGGAGAGGCAGGCCAGGGAGGGTAGGAAAACAACGGTGGAAGAACTAGTATTTGGAGGTGGGTGAAAACCAAACTTTAACTCTGCCTATCCGAGAAGCCTGCTAAGCTCTGTATATCCAGTGTAAAAAGTCATAACCCAGATGTTAAAAACAACTCTAGACAGGAAACGTTCACATGGTGTAGAAAAGAAAGAAAGATGGCAATAGAAGTAGTCATAGTTAAGTAAGGGACTCTGGACTCCAAAGTGTCCAAAAACAAAAGCAGAAGTGATATTTTGAAAATTGCCCATTTTTTCAGTTTACAATATAAGGGATTCACGTCAGGTAGGGGAAAATCCTCTCCTTATTTTTCCAAGTCATGAGGAAACAGGAAAATGCTCTTTCAATGTCTCCCTTTAGAAATATCTTACCTTCTATGTTGCTGGATTCCTGATAAAATCAATAGCATGGTTGCCACAAGAACGATGCAGAATATCACACCAAATATAATAATCCAGATGGGCACAGGTGGGTCAGTAGGTGGTGCAAGAGTGGAAGGAATTCTTAAAAATTCCAGAGTCTGGTCATTCAAAAAGAAGGCGTTGTTGATCCGGTTTCTATTCATTCTAAAATACAAGGATGATTACAAACAAACAAGAGAGAAGAAACATTAGAAACCAAATCCCTGTGTCCCCGGGATTACCACCCCCTCTATAAACAGAGCATCTCCCCAGCAGGAGATTTCAGGTCGAACAGACAGTCTGATGAGGGCAATCATGCTGTGGTTTTCTGCTCTAAGTGGTGGTGCTGGCTGCCAGAGAGGTGCTTGTCTATGCACCACTGCCCTCCATTGTCATGAATGTTCTAGAAGTCACGCGAAGTCCTGAGTTTTGAGCTCTGCCCACCACATTTGATTTCCTGAGAGGTAGCATCTAGATTAAAATGACGGAACTCTATTTAGGTGGCTTACATAAACACCAACAGCCTGAAAACACAAACTAATATGTGAAAAGTGGATGATAAACGTAAGAATAAAAGGAAATCAGGAGCAGAAAGAAAACATGAAGCCAGGAGGAGCTGCAAATCCATCAGTTTGATCTTTTTTCTTTTTTTCCATTCAATTCAACAAACAATTGCTGAAAACTTACTAGGTACCAGATCCTCTGCTAGGTGCTAGAGATACAAACGGTAAAAAAAATAAAAATAAAAATAAAACCAAGTAGCTTACAGTCTAGAACCACAGCCCACCAGTCCCTCCACAATCATAGTGCAGTACAAAAAGTTCTATGAAAGAGGTAAAAATGGGCACAGTGGGAATACAGCAGAGGTGTCATCATAGTAAGAAGTCAGTGCTGGTTTCCTAGGAAGACAAGTTTTGAGCTGTGTTTCGAGGGACAAGTAAAGAATACATCAGACCCAAAGTACTCACTTCAGACCTGTAGTCAGCACAGGAACTGGAGACCCGGGATACAGTATGATTTGTTTTGTCAACTGAAAGTAGTTCCATATGACTAAAGTAAATGGTGTTTTAGGAGTCCAAAAGTTTAGAAAAACATGAAGGTAAATGTATTATGCTCCCTGGGGAAAATCTGCATTTTTGGTGGTGGTAGCAGTCAGGGAGGGGTTGGTAGCAAAATCTTATTTGACTAAAACTAAATTTCTAGCTGGAATTTGTAAACTAGGGGCGATTTCTTGGAGATACTGTATGGCCATTTCTGAATTTACACTAGACGAGCAGATTTCAACAACCTCTAGAGCAGAACTGAAAACCAGAATATGTGAACCTTCAGTTCAGTTCAGTTCAGTCGCTCAGTCGTGTCCGACTCTTTGCAACCCCATGAATCGCAGCACGTCAAGCCTCCCTGTCCATAACCAACTCCCGGAGTTCACTCAAACTCACATCCATCGAGTTGGTGATGCCATTCAGTCATCTCATCCTCTGTCGTCCCCTTTCCTTCCTGCCCCCAATCCCTCCAGCATCAAACTCTTTTCCAGTGAGGCAACTCTTCGCATGAGGTGGCCAAAGTACTGGAGTTTCAGCTTTAGCATCATTCCTTCCAAAGAAATCCCAGGGCTGATCTCCTTCAGAATGGACTGGTTGGATCTCCTTACAGTCCAAGGGACTCTCAAGAGTCTTCTCCAACACCACAGTTCAAAAGCATCAATTCTTCGGCGCTCTGCCTTCTTCACACTCTAACTCTCGCATCTATACATGACCACTGGAAAAACTATAGCCTTGACTAGACGGACCTTTGTTGGCAAACTAATGTCTCTGCTTTTCAATATGCTATCTAGGTTGGTCATAACTTTTCTTCCAAGGAGTAAGCATCTTTTAATTTTATGGCTGCAGTCCACCTTAGGTGATGTCAAATTTTCTAGGAGCTGCATTAAAAATATAGTCCTAGGCAAAACTGACTTTAATATATATTTGCCCAATATAATCAAGAAAATATAATTTCAACATGCAATCAAGAGTAAGTTGGTTCACATTTTATTCTGGGCAGAGTCCTTGAAACTCGGTGTGTACTTGACAGAGCATATCTCATCTTGGATTAGATACATTTCGAGGTCTTGAGAGCCACTTGTGGCTGCTGAGTTCTGTATTGCACAGTGCACATCTTGAACCCGAGAGTAATAGCTTCAGAATCTCTGCAGACCAGTACCAGGATGTCAGGAAAGACCACCGTTAGCAAATGAAAATCTACAGGGAGGCATGATTGCTCACGTGAGGAGAATCCTAGCCAGGTAATCTGCAGCACAGGACAATCTCAGTGCAATTTTTATCAAACGATGGAATGATTTCTTTTTTGTAACCTAATTTTGATAACACAAAACTTTCCACAAAATGATGAGCCCCCTTACCAATACAGAACAGTAAAATGAAAAGTTGCTCTGTGTTCTCATTCTGTCTACTTTGTTGCTTAGCAGTCAGGCTGATCAGAAGTTCTAGCTCAATACAAACTATATCTCCATCTACCACTGAAATCCCCAATAGGCGTCAATCACCATGGATACTTTCTAGTCAAAACTGGCATTGAATAAGGCCAGGTCCTCAAAAGCAGACATCTTAGAAGTGATCTTTCATCCCCCACCCAATTCCATAGGTGTGGATACTCTAGTAGAGTAGGGGAAAAACAAATCACTGGATGTGAAGGCAGTGTGCCTGTGTTCAAGTCGTCACTCTATTTTTCTCACAAGGTGACCTGGGAAAATCAATTATCTCCCTCAGTGTCAATTTTCTCATTTATAAAGCAGGGATAATAATAATTACTCAGAAATGACTGGTGTTGATACTAAAAGCCAAAGATGCATCAGAATATGCCTCGTGAACCAGAAAATGCTAAGCAAGCACTAGGTGGAACTAGTATCGTTTTGCCCGATGCCATAGATTCTTCAGCCTTGAAATTCCTATTAGCTGCCTTCTCAGCACCATGTCCTTTCTTTCACTCTGTCCTGCCCTCCTGGTATTGTTTCCTTGAATTTCATACACTCCTGATGAGCCCTATCCATACCCTGACATCAATTCCCATTCTACTGGCCATCATCCACTAAACAGCCCTTCCTACTGGGGCCTTTGAAACAGACATTTTGTTGTGAACATATTCATCTCCATCCTCCACCTTCAGCCTAAGCACTCACTCCTCCTCCCCACAATAACTGAAGCCTGGTTTAACCACAGCGCCCTCATTTTCCTTGTAGTCCTCCCTGATCACAGGGCTTGAATAAAATCCCTTTTCTCACAAAACACAGTATTCCTAATTTTTACTCCCTAAGTAGTGGCTCTCAGCAGTATTCTTAGTGGCAAAAAAGCAGAAATAATTTAATTCAAACCTTCTTCTTAAACCACTTCCCACTGGTACAGAGACTCAATGCCTTCACTTCAACAAGGGAAACATGATTGTTGGCACAAAAATATTTGGCATTCAATTATACACATATTGCCTTAAATGGTAACATTTTACAAAGAGCAAATGAGTTCTTTCACTAGACATAATGAGAAAAAAGTGCATTTCAATAACCTGCAAATCCCTTTGTAAGGAGAGTGAACTTTGTTTCAATCTTTCTTTCTCAGGATCAAGATTATCTTGGGAATTCATTTCTAGCTGAGCCAGAAGGGAAGCCCAAAGTCTTTGATAGTATTTATTTTTCATTTATATGAGAGTCACGATTTTACCCTTCTTTCCCTAAAAAGTACTTTTTAAAGCTAAGGACTGTACATTAACTCAAGAAGGTAAATCCTTAGAAACCCAAGAAATTCTGTATCTTTCTTGATTTCTAAATCAATTTGCCCAACACCAATCATGTGTGGGATCTGAAGTTTTGACACACATAAATTGCACACTAATTGAAATAAAAACTGCATCCTCTGCTTCTGTGCAGAAAGGAATATATTTCACTTTTGAATGTTTATTCTAATCCCAAGGAGAGGAGGAGTGGAAGTGTCAGGAAAAAAATGGGTAAAAATTCAAATGGGTGAAAAATATGACTGAGTGTCTGGCCAGTCTACCCTTCTGAACAATTTCCACCTTTTACTGTCTTTGAATTATTTTTCATATTTGTAAGTTCAAAAAAACTAATATAATGTAAATGATTCTTGTCCACAGAAAATCAGGTTAACTGTGTCCGGTGGAGCACTGCCAGTGGATAGACTGGCGTATCTTTTAGTAAATAAACACCACAAATCTTTAATTCCTATATTTGCATGCTGCCTTGAAGTCTCCATTAAAATGGTTTAACATCTTACTACTTCCCTCATTAACTCATAAGATAAAATCTTTGATGAAAGTGAAAGTCGCTCAGCAGTGTCTGACTCTTTCTGACCCCATGGATACACAGTCCATGGAATTCTCCAGGCCAGATTACTGGAATGGGTAGCTGTTGCCTTCTTCAAGGGATCTTCCCAACCCAGGGATCAGACCCAGGTCTCCCACATTGCAAGTGGATTCTTTACCACCTGAGCCACCAGGAAAGCCCAAATTCTTTGATAGCATTTATTTTTCATTTATATAAGAGTCCAGATTTTACCTTTTTTTACCCCAAAAAGTATGCTTTAAAGGTAAGGACTATACATTAACTCAAGAAGGTAAGTCCTTAGAAACCCAAGAAATGTGAATATTTTTCTTGACTTCTAAATAAAAGTCAAAGGTATGACTTGCCCCTCGAAATGTTTTGCATTTAATCTACTCAACAACTCCCAGAGGAGAGTACCATAATTATTTCTGTTTTATAGATGACAAGAGAAAGCAAAAAGAGGGGAAGTAACTTGTCTGTATCCTAATAGCTACCAAGAGGCAAAACGACGATTCAAAACCTGAGCATTCAGGCTCAGGAATGCTGTGATGAACCATCACACAACAGTGCCTTTCAGGGTGTTCTTGCCAAAGGAAGACAGAGCGAAACCTTCTTAGCTAATGTTAAGGCAGAGCTTCTCAACCACAGCATGACTGACACTGGGGTTGAACAGTTCTTTGCTGGGAAGTGCTGTCCTGGGCACTGGAGGATGTTAACTAGTGTCCCGAACCTCTGCCCACTCCATGCTGGTGGCCTCTGGCCCACCACAGCAAAATCACTGACATCTTAATCAACAAATCATTGTGAAGCGGAGAGAGAAGTCTTCAAAATCTATGAAAACAGCTGAATTAATCAACAAGTTGATTTACCAGGAGAACGCATACTTAGCAGTGATTACCTGATGGCTGACTGTACCTCAACAGCAGGAAGGGTGTGATTTCTTGAAGGATCGGTAACTACAAACCAGAACGACACCCGCTGGGTTACATTGCAAAGCAGGACGTGGGAAATTCTGCAGATGATGAGAAGAAAAAAAATACATTATAAGCAAAAAATACCAATTTGCATTGTAATTCCACTTCGGTGTTATGAGCATCTTAAGAGGTATCTTAGCTATGAATTAGCTCATTTCTACTATTATGAAGACATGTCTCAATTAACAATAAACTAATACAGGAAATTTCCTTCATTTCAAAATCATAGGCTTGGGGATCATTCTTAAATAAGAAATTTACCAAGAGTAAAACAAACCCAAATCCAAAAGGAATGACTCAGTGGACGGTGGCAGGAATTGCAACCTCCACTACCTGTTAGCTGACAGCATCCATTTTCTCAACACTTGGCCTGGCCTCCCTAATACTGAAGTCTTTTCTGTTTCCTCATCAAGATCTTTCTAGTGTCCTCCTCATTCAGCCTTCCACCTCTCAGAACCAGACAAATCTGTTGATCCACTACTTGCTGCCTCTCTTGGCCTCTGTCTCTGCCCTTCTCTTACTTCAGTATTGGGGTCGGCCCAGTAACAGACCTCTGGACTGAACTGCTCTAATCTTTGCAAGCAGGCTTTGAACACTGTTTTTGTAGGTATCAGCTTCCAAGTGTAAACTGGAAATGTGCCTCACCCTACCCTGTATACCTGGATCATTTCTTCTTTCACAAGAAAGAAAGGGCATTGGTCTTTAGATTAGAGACAATCTGTATATGAATGGATGAAATGTATGAAGGTAGAAAATTACAGGAGAGTGCACACTAAACCAATATTGTCTGGGTTAAAAAATGAATCCTGAATGACTTTCTCCAGTCCTTAAAAATAAAATTTCCAAAAGTGACATTAGCAACCATTCCCTCAGAGCTCACTTGGTAAAAAATCCGCCTGCAATACAGGAGACCCCAGTTTGATTTCTGGGTTGGGCAGATCCACTGAGAAGGGATAGGCTACCCACTCTAGTACTCTTCGGCTTCCCTGTGGCTCAGCTGGTAAAGAATCCACCTGCAAAGTGGGAGGCCTGGGTTTGATCCCTGGTTTGGGAAGATCCCCTGGAGAAGGGAAAGTCTACCCACTGCAGTATTCTGGCCTGCATAATTCAATGGACTAAGTCCATGGGGTCTCAAAGAGTCAGACACAATTGAGTGACTTTCACTAGAAGAAACACAGCCTCTGTGGATACAAGGAAACTCACTCCTTTCCTTTAAAGGAGCATTCAAGTGCATTGTGTTCTTTTTTACATACTGAAAGAGAATGCCCTTCTATCAATTTTCTGTAGTTTTCAACACCTGGTACAGATTATGTTTTTGTTGCCTAAACTTGGTCTCTGTTCAACAGTGCCGAACAGAAACACAGAGAGAGTTTTGGGTGAAGTATAAAAGAGTAGCTTTTACTGCTTGCCAGGCAAAGGGAGCCACAGTGGGCTAATGCCCTAAAGATTGTGTGACCCACTCTGGACAGAGTAGTGAGGAGTTTTATAGTTTTCAAGGAGCAGGGTATGATCACCTCATGAATAATTCTTGGATTGGTGGCATCAAGGTGAAGTTTCAAGCATCATTAGTTTTCAATTTCAACCAGTCTAGGATCTACACCCTTGTAGTCAGTAGTTTTCTTCAACTGGAGGGAGTTGTGCTCTTGCCAGGTCAGTCATTCAGTCATGTCTGACTCTGGGATCCCATGGACTGCACCCCACCAGGCTCCTCTGTCCATGGGATTTCCCAGGCAAGAATACTGGAGTGGTTTGCCATTCCCTTCTGCAGGGGACCTTCCCAATGCAGAGATGGAACCTGAATTTCCTGCATCCCCTACATTGGCAGGCACAGTTGTTGGTGTTTTTTTTTTTGTTTTTTACCACTGAGACACTTAGGAAGCCTTGAGGGGTGGGGAGCCAGCCTCCTATGAAAACAAATTAGGAATGTGTTTCAGGCCTTTATCTTTGTCTTTCAGGGACCTGGGAGTCAAGTGATTCTGCTATATGGCCAAATTACAGTCTAAACTATTACCAGTTCCCTAGCCCCAAAGCTATTCTTTGTTTCTATATCTTCACATTGCCCAATCATTATCTTTTCAGTCACTGTTTTACTTCAAAAAACAAGAATACAAAAACTTGTACACTGTTTCATTTTTGTCCCTTCAAATATAAAGCACGAAGATTTTGGGCACTCCTAGGCTGACCTGCCCAGAGCCAAGATCCAGAGCCTGCAGTGGACGCGTGGAGGAGCCACTCTGCTCAGCGGGCAGGGGCAGCCGCTGAGGTCCTGCGTCCGGGGGCACAGTCCTAGTGTGCGCAGGGCCCCAAGCCCAGAGGACCCCGAGGTGCCAGCGCCACACGCGCCAGCCTGCAGCCTGAGGCCAATGGTTGCCTGAGACTCTTGCGCTTCACGTCTGCTGACCTCGGACTCCTAGAAGCCAAAGCAGCTCGAAGATCTGACCCCACGGCCGGCCAGCATGGGCAGCTTCCTGAGCAGGTACCTGGGCTGGTGGCTGGGCACAGACAAGGCCGCGCAGCCTGAGTTCCCACAGCCCTCTCGCCTCCTGCTGGGCCGGGACCCAGGCCAAGTCCTGTTGGTCCGCTGCACGCCCCGGGGCCGGGGCCACAGCAGTCGGCTCCAGGGCGACTCGCCCACCTTGTACCGTAGTCCGACCCGCAGGGCCTTGGTGTACCAGGCCTGGAGGCCCTTTCCCAGCTGGCTGCTCCTCTACCACTTCAAGGGGCTGCGCTTTTCCCGCCATCGCAAGACTTCCAGGAAGACTCGCCCGCGGAACCGCCGCCACCGCCGCCACCGCCGCCACCGCCGCCACCGCCGCAGCAGACGGAGCCTGCTGACCGTCCAGATCACCCTCCCTGAGCGCACGGGCAACGTCTACACGGGTCTGCCCCACCCGGTGTCTGCCCAGCCCGGAGCAACAGGACCTCTGTGCCAGTGAGACCGGACTGAGACCACTCACTCGAAAGGAGCTTTGATGAGCCTTGCTTGTTTTCGACTGTTCTGAGACCAAGAGAAGGAGGGAGAGCTTGGAGTCCAGGCTGTTGGCTGATGGAGTGGTCCCTGCCTTTGTGCCCAAGCCGGGACCTCTGAGAAGCAGCTTCTGCTCCGGGTGCATCATCGTCTGAGAATCACACTTCTGGCCCTGCCTGAGCCTTCCCTGTCTGCAGCCCACCCTGCTCCAAGGCCAGCACCCCCTAACCCCCTACTCCCCCCATCTACCAACCCCAACCCCCAGGGCAGAGTCACAGAG
>SJYQ01005176.1:0-37650 GCA_006410935.1 Redunca redunca | reverse complement strand
TCCCCCGGACTTGGGATGGCTGAGAGGCCACCAGTCAAAAGGCGGCAGCCCCTGCACGGCTGATGACCCAGTGTGTCTGAGACAGGCCTTTCCAGCAACACAGAGTGACCCAAACACCCTCTGGCAAAGTCCAGGCTTAAGGCCACTGCCCGTCACAGAGCAGGCTGCCCAAAACCACAGGAGGGGGGGAAATATCCGACAGCCCAACCCTGGTGACCCCACCCTGTCTGCAGTTACTCAGAGCTGGCCAGCCAAGGTCCAGGGACCAGGCCGGTCAGGCTGAAGTCTATTCAAATTCAATTTTTCAATGGAAAATGGAAACAGGTCAGGCCAAGACAAACCCAATGTCTGACTTTAGTAACTGCCTTGGCAAAGCCATTGTCACACGGAGAGCGAGAGGGAGGGTCAAAGGTCGGCTTCCACCCACCGCCTTTCATATGGAAACTCGCTGACCTGCACAGCCACTCTGTGACATGGTTGCTGTTAAGGTCCTCATTGTACAGGCCAGGGAAACTGAGGAACAAGAGGTTGCCTCTAGTGGGGGGGATGGGCAGAGCTGAACTCCTGGGTCTGGCTCCAGACCAGCCTCCCGGGCAGGGAGTCCCCTGCCCCCCGCTGGGGCACCCGCCCCGAGCTGCAGACCCCCAGGGTGGGGGGTGGGGGCGAGTGGGAACTTGGCACCAGAGAGGCCTCAGGTCCCCACGTCTCCTCAGAGATTAAGACGGTCGCAGCCCACAGGCTCCTGAGGGTGAGGCCTCACTCCCAGCGTCCGGGTCCTGAAGACTTGAGGTGGCGTCTCAAGGGTGACTCCTGTCTGTTTCCCGAGGCTCACTTCCAACAGGGAGACTCACATTTCCCCATGCCCACCGGCCCCCCGACTCACTGCCCGAGGAAGCCACCCCTTCCCCAGGGGTCGTCTCGGGGACAGGTCAGCTCTCAGCCTCTGGGCGGAAGCCCCTGTGTGAGATGCCTGACTCCTCTGAGCATTCATTTCATCCTCTGGAGGAGGCCCTCGTGAGTCTGGGTGCCTGTGTGGAATTTTACAAGACTGTTAGATTAAAAAAAAACCAAACGTAATAACATACATATAGCAAATTATATGTTTCCTGTGAGATTTGGGGCTTCCCTGGTGGCTCAGCTGGTAAAGAATCTGCCCGCAATGCGGGAGACCTGGGTTTGATCCCTGGGTGGGGAAGATTCCCTGGAGAAGGGAAAGGCCGCCCACTCCAGTGTTCTGGCCTGGAGAATCCCCGGACAGAGGAGTTGCAACAATGGCAGGACTTATTGACTAAACCACCACCTGTGAGATTTACCAGCCTCTTTCATCTACAGAATACCCATCTACATTACCATCCATCACTGATCTATCTCCTTCTTTCTATCACTCTGGGTAACCTATTTATTAATCAATCATCTATCATCTCTTTATCATCTATTATTTATCTTTCTATATCTTCTATCATCTATCTATTCAGTCATCTATTCTCTATCCATTTATCTACCTTTTTACCCTTCTTTCCATCAAGCTGTCTATATTATCCGAAAATAACAAGTGCAAGTCACACAGTCATGTCTAACTCTTGGCGATCCCATGGACTGTAGCCTGCCCGGCTCCTCTGTCCATGAGATCTATATTATCTATCTATCATCTATTTATGTCATCTGTTATCTACCTATTAGCTATCATCTTTCTGTTTATATAACATCTGTCTGTCATCCATCTACACACCCACATGCTCACCGTTGTAGGCCTTCAAGCTGCTCTGTGAAATTTTGACTATGAGCTCTCAGTAGCATCTGGGTCAGAGTCCAGTTTCTGAAAATTACTAGCTATGTGATCTTGGCTAAGTTACTTGACGTCTCTGTGCCTCTTTTTTTGTTGTATGCATCTGTAAAATTGGAAGCCTAACTGCTTATCTAACTGGATGGTTGTCAGGACAACATTAGCAAATCTTTGTAAGAGGCTAGCCTGACAGCCTGGAGCTTGCTGGGTCTGGGTAAATGGGAGGGAGGCTACCTGGGTTGTGGCAGGTAGCCTGGCCCTGGGCAGTTTACTGTGCCCTAAAAGAGGAAGCAGTGAACCCAAAAGCTTTCAAAGCATTGGTTTTGCAGAGAGCCCTGGCCTGGGCCAGCTGAGCTCAGCTGATTTTTACAGTTTTCCTGGAGGGAGGTAAGACCCAGAGAAAAGTCAGATTTGGCTACCAGAGAACAGAAACAGAATTGAGTTTGACACGCAGTTCTACAGAAAGATTAAGTCCTGTAAACAGAAAACATGGGAGGACCAGGGCCTGGGAGCTGTAAAGCCATCCTCAGTTTGGTCAACTGACCAACACGTCACGTGACCCACTGTGCCAAGACCCAGACTAAGGAGGAGCCCTTGCTGGGCCCCAGGACCCAGACAAGAGCCCCTCCATGTGACTCACAGTCACTGCCCCAGGCCGGATGATGAGGCCCAAGTCTGGAATATTTCTAGGAACACAGGCAGAAGCCATAACCTCTACAAGTCCTTGAGGATTAGACAACACCAGGGCCATCCAGCTTCCCCCCACTGCACTAGCCAGCCTCAGACCACTGAGGTAGATGGGGATGTCTGTCCTGGGGTCTGAGTTGGGGCTGCCTCTGGGTTTCAGGGAGAGAGCGAGCTTTGGGGAATGTATCACTCTTGGGACCTTAGAAGGGGACAGCTGGCAGAGCCCAGCTGTCCTAAAGCTTGGGCCCAGAGGTACCCCTGAAAGTCTGTGCAGCAGTGTGAACCAAGTGGCTGGATGGTCCACTTCTGCCTCTTGGGCACCCACCTCAGTGGCTGATACTCATAGTATTTGCTGAATTGTACTAAAGCTCAATACTCGGGCCACCTGATGCCAAGAACCAACTCATTGGAAAAGCCCCTGATGCTGGGCAAGACTGAAGGCAGGAGGAGAAGAGGAGGGCAGAGGATGAGATGGTTGCATGGCATCATTGACTCGACGGACAAGAGTTTGCACAAGCTCCGGGAGTTGGTGAAGGACAGGGAAGCCTGGCGTGCTGCAGTCCATGGGACTGCAAAGAGTCAGACATGACTTAGCAACTGAACAACAGCAACAGATCAGACCCAGAGACAAGAAGGCCGGACATAGAGAGCTGAGCATCCCCCAGTCCCAAGTAGAAGACTTGCTTGGACACCTACCAGCCTTGAAACTTCAGGCCAGTTTCCTCACCTCCCATCTGCAAAGTAGGGACGAGGTTATGAATATCTTCTTCAGAAGTTTCTCACTGGCTTTGTTCTCATCCGGAGAGCCCTGGCATCAGGACCCTGGATGGACAGGAAGTTGTTCAGGGAAGAGGAAGCATCCGGACCTAGAGGCACCCATCGCAGCCTCATGGTCTGCAAGGGCACACGAGACTCTTCAGCTCAGTGGTTTTCAGCTATTTTGACACACTAATCACCTGAGACACTTCCTGTATTCATTTCCTAGGGCTGTAGCCTCGAAGTCACACAAGCTGGGTGGCTCAAAATAGCAGAAATGTGTTTTCTCACAGTCCTGGAGGCCAGACATCAAAGACCAAGGTGTCAGCAGAGTGGGCTCCTCTGAGACTCCATGGGGAATCCTTCCTTGCCTCTTCCCACCTTCCCAGAGTGACTGGCTCTCCTTGGCATCCCTTGGCTTGTGAGAGCATCCCTCCCGTCTCTGCCTGTGCATTGCATGGTCTTCTCCCTGCGTCTCTCCGTTTTCACACAGTCATCTTGCCTGTGGGTCTGTGTCCCTTCTCCTTTTCTCATAAGGACATCAGTAACACCAGATTGTGGCCCATGGTACTCCAGCACGACCTGGTCTTAGCCAATTACATCTGCAACAAACCTATTTTATTATGAGATACTGGAGATTAGGATTTGCATATATATATTTAAGAGCACAATTCAACCCACAACCCCTGCCCAGATAAACAGATTCCTGGTTCTCATCTATAGGTTTCTTTTAGGTTTTTTGAGTTATTGACAGAAGATTCCCATCATTTGTTTTTAGCAAAATGCAGACCCGTCCAAATGAGGAAGGCAACAATCAATGAATTTTATAAATAGCACGTTTTTATTTTCTCTTCCCCAAAGAAGCCAGTGGAGAGTCAGATACATTCTGATTGCAGTACATCCCTGCGGATGCTGTTAGTTGTTCAGTCGTGTCCAACTCTTTGTGACCCCATAGACTGTAGCCCACCAGTCTCCCTTGGCCATGGAATTCTCCAGACAAAAATACTGGAATGGGTTGCCATTTCCACTCCAAAATACTGGAGTGGAGTCTATTGAACTGGGGCTTTCACATTGCAGGCACATTCTTTACCATCTGAGCTACCAGGGAAAATTCTTCTCAGGAAAATCAATACAAGAGAATTTCTGTCTACATGCTAGCGTGACCTTGTGAAGTTTAAGACACTACGTCTTATCTCGTTTGTGTTTTTAACAAGGTTCCACGCCCCCCAACCATTCCCCCCAAAGTGGTTCTGATAGAGGCCCAAGGACCACCCTCTGAGAAATTTTCACCTGTCAGGTTAAAGCCGCACAGGTCACATCTCTGAGTTCCTCATCTGGTACTCCTGGGTATTTGAGGCCAGAGTTACCTTGAAATGAGCTTCCCCACTGGCTCAGTGGAAAAGAATTCACCTAAGATGCAGGAGGCACGGAAGATGCAGGTTCGATCCCTGAGTCAGGAAGATCCCTGGAGGAGGGCATGGCAACCCACTCCACTATTCTTGCCTAGAGAATCCCACAGATAGAGGAACCTGGCAGGCTACAGTCCATGAGGTCACAAAGAGTCAGACATGACCGACCACGCACAGGCAAGTAACCTTGCAACAACTCTGCAAACTGACTCAGTCCCAGGAAACTTAGACAAGATGCAAGATCCTCACCCATTATTTTACCCAGATAAAATGGCTATTTTGGCTACTTTTGCCCAAAGCTGATGTGATAGGTTGAGTCTCATCTTCTGCCACTCCCTCCTTAAAAAGATGCGCTGCAGTCCTAACGCCAAGGACCTCAAATGTGAGCTTATTTGGAAGGAGAGTGGCTGCAGATGTAATTAGTGAAGATGAGATCCTACTGAAATAGAGAGGACCCCTAACCTAACGTGACTCATGCCCTGTTTTTTACAATACCACGTAAAGAGTCAGAGACAGTAAAAGTCCATGTGAAGATGGAAACAGGGATAGGCACAGTGCTGCCTCCAGCCAAGGAACCCCCAGGACTACTGACCGTCCCCCGAAGCTGGGAGGGAGACCTGGACCAGATTCTTTCTTATAGCCTTCGAGGCGGGGCCGTGGGGGAGCGGGGGGAACCAGCCCTCAGGACACCTCAAGGTCAGATGCAAGTTCCCAGAACTGGGAGAGGGAGAATTTCTGTTGTTTTCCACCCTCTGTGTTACTAGGGCAAACTAGGGCAGTTAGCTCAGTCACTCAGTCATGTGGGACTCTGCGACCCCATGGACTGCAGCACCGCAGGCCTTCCTGTCCTTTGCTAACTCCCGAAGTTTACTCAAACTCATGACCATTGAGTTGGTGATGCCCATCCAACCATCTCATCCTCTGCTGCCCCCTTCTCCTCCCACCTTCAGTCTTTCCCAGCATCAGGGTCTTTTCCAAGGAGTCAGTTCTTCGCATCAGGTAGCCAAAGTATTGAAGTTTCAGCTTCAGCATCAGTCCTTCCAATAAATATTCAGGACTGATTTCCTTTAGGATGGACTAGGGCAGCTGGCGACTAACTTATCTGAGATGCCCAAACTCAGACATGGGGCCTGGGGGAAATGCCAGGGCTGGGTGTGGGTGCTGCCTGAGCAGAGGGCAGGGGCCAGTGAGCCCTCAGCTTGTCCCTTCCGAAAGCTTGTGGGATGTCACAGGTGGGGATAAGCCCAGCACTAGGTATTCTCTCTGGGGAACAAGCCAGCAGGGCAGGCTCCTCGGGCTGTTCTCCAGGCTCCTTCCAGCACCCAACAGTTCCAACTGATGGTGACTCAGAGCTGGGCAAGGACCACCAGCCACGTTCAAATTCTTGCTGTACCAACTCCGCTGTATCACTGGGACAAGTCCTTTCCAGTTTCTTCCTCTGTAAGACAAGGAATCCCATAGACCCACGCCAGGGGTGTGGAGAGGACTAGACGAGGAAAGACACATCAGTTGCAGATGATACTGGGTGAGCAGGTGTCCACAGGGTAGGTCAGTTCCCAGGGCTCCTCCCAGGGCTCCTCCTCCACATCCCAGGCTGCCACATGTGACAGTAGGCTTAGCATCTTCTTGGTGTGGACCCCCAGGGAAGCATTGTGCCTCTCCATCCCTGGAGCAGAACCCCGGAATCCACTTTCACTGTTTGCTCAGTCTCTTAGGGAGTTGCCCTAATGCACTCTGTCATCATAAAGATAATGAATGTGCGTAAAACTCTCAATGAATCACTTCCACAGAAATGACCTCCTGCTGTCGACATAACTACCCTGTGACATCTGTGTGACTGTGACCTTCACTTTTCCAATTAGAAAACTGAGTCTCCTCAGTGACTTGCTGAGATCTCTTGGCAGATAACTGAAGGACACCAGTGATCACCTTGTTTTAGGAGGCTGGAGGATTAAGGGGGGAGACGAGGTTGGGGATGGGGGTGAGGAGAGGGCAGTTATGTACGTCTGCAGGTTCCTGCATGTGGGGATCGGGGCACCAGGGCCAACAGCCTGCTGCTCTGCCTGGGTCCCCAGCCCAATCCTAAGTAAGCGCAAACTCTGCAACCTCCCCCGGTGTCTGTGGGCTCATGCTGGGGCACACCCACTGCTGGAAACAGGCTGTTGACATGGGAATGTTGGCGAGAGCCAGGACCTTGCTTGGCCAGTGTACCAGAGGGCACAACATGTTTTCACGAGATAGCTTGGGGAACCCTTTGAGTCGGGAGATGCAGGATGGCCAACACCATCTTAGCATCTGTCTCTCCTGATGTCCATGCTTTACAGCTCTAGAGTGCTCAGAGGCTGTAGGAGTTGTCCTCAAGCCTCATGATGGATATTACCCAAGGATCAGCCAATTCTGCTCCTACCAGGATGTAGAGAAACTTGGGCCCCAGGCCAAGGAAGGATTTTGCCTGAAGTCATGCAGAAGGTGAAGGGCAAAGATGGGGGGTGGGCCCAGCTCTCCCAACTCTCATCCTGGATCCAATACTTCTCCACCATGCCCCATGCCCAACATCCAGCCCCTGACCAAATGGCAAAGAAGACTGGCAATGATTTTAGGAGAGGCAGACACACGAGAAGCTCCTCCTTTGGGACCCAGAGTTCCTGCCCAGGATGCTTGCCTTCTTCATCATTATCTGTAACACAGATATAGCCATTCTGAGCCACGGATTCGAGGGAGCTGTGTGCATGCATGGGTAAAAGAGAAAGAGGTGAAAGATGATAAATTCCAGCCACGGAGCCGTGTTTCCTCTGTTTACCCTCCATGCACCGTTGGAGCTGGGCCGTAATCAGCAAACACACAAGGATTCACCTTGCTCCCTCTTCTCTGTTGGGAACAAAATCAAGCAGAATTCAGAGCTGCCAGTAGTTCATGGTCCCAAGATTTTTTTTTCACATTTCAACCATAGATTGAGACCTTTACAGATTTGAAATCAGAAGTGACCCCCAAATCTTGAAAGGTCTGGATATCACAGCTTAGGGAAGGCCAGAGCCCAGGGCACCAGCTCGACGCAGGGACCTAGCCCACACAAGCCAGCACGGAAAGGTTCTGTGGCTGCTGCATTCCTGCCTCTAAGGCAGAGCTCCTTAACCTGCGTCCTTGGTGACACTTTCAGGGGTTCGTGTGCTCTTAAGTGTGTGTGTGCATATTTTTGAGGAAAGCCTTTCACATCCTGAAACCTGAAGAAGGGCTAAGCATCACTTTTCTGAAAGCAGCTCACCCCCAAAGACCATTATAAACAGGGAAGTACCAACTACATTTTGGTAGCTGAGGGTGGTGGTGTTTCTGGTTTTGTGACAACATGCCAAGGGCCACCTTTACTGGTGATACCCATAACAAGTTTCTCTGTGTCTTCAGTTCAGTCAGTCGGTCGTGTCAGATTCTTTGAAACCCCATGGACTGTAGCACTCCAGGCTTCCATGTCCATCACCAACTCCTGGAGCTTGCTCAAACTCATGACCATCAAGTCAGTGATGCCATCCAACCATCTCATCCTTTGTTGTCCCCTTCTCCTCCTGTCTTCAGTCTTTCTCAGTATCAAGGGCTTTTCTAATGCGTCAGTTCTCCACATCAGGTGACCAAAGTATTGGAGTTTCAGCTTCAGCATCAGTCCTTCCAATGAATATTTGGGATCGATTTCCTTTAGGACTGACTGGTTTGATCTTGCAGTCCGAGGGACTCTTGAGTTTTCTTTAGCACCACAGTTCAAAAGCATTAATTCTTTGGTGCTCAGCTTTCTTTATGGTCCAAATCTCACATCTGTACATGACCACTGGAAAACCCGTAACTTTGACTAGATGCACCTTTGTCGGCAGTTGCTGTGTCTTATAGTATCCCTACAATGGGGTCGTGCAGGAATTGCTATGGATCCCTGCTTTGCAGGTTAAAGTCCTGACATTCAAAGATTTTTGTGACCTGTGCAAGACTGCTCAGCTGGTGGACTTGCTGGTGGATGTCAAGGACAGCCCTGGGGGATAACAATGAAGGACATGTTTTCATGGCTGCCACTGTGCTTTCAATGGAGCTGGGCACTTTTTAAATGCCTCTTTTAATCCTCAGCCCTTGCTGTTGGAGTGCAGAATTGTCAGCCCATTTTACAGATGGAAACACTGTTAGGAAAGTATTCCCAGGTGCTTCCCAGGTGGCATTAGTGGTAAAGAATCCACCCGCCAAGGCAGGAGACGCCAGAGTCACAGGTTTGATCCCTGGGTTAGGAAGATTTCCTGGAGGAGGAAATGGTAATCCACTCCAGTATTCTTGCCTGGAAAAATTCCCTGGACAGAGGAGTCTGGAGGGCTACAGACCACGGGGCTGCAAAGAGTAGGAAACAACTAAGCGAATGAGCACACACACAAAGTACTCCAGGACTGTCAATGACCAAGGCAGGACTTGACCCTCTGTCATTGACTCCAAAGGCCTTCCTGCAGCTTGGAGAGGATGGGGGAAGCGAGGTTGGGGTATTGGATTTGGGGGAGAAGAAGCAGAAGGTATTATGGGAAACAGGAGTCAGGGGACTGAGTTGATATACCTACCAGCAGACGCAGGGAGCAGAGGGGTACATGTCTCACAGTCTATGGGCGTAAAGCCTCCAGTTGGCTCCTGATTCAACACTTATTTAAGGAGCATTCAGCACTGGGAGGAACGTGTCAGGGAGAGGTGCTCTGAGGTGCGGTGTGTTGGGAAGCCATGCAGGAATCCACCTGAGGTCGCTCTTTGCTTGGGCTGAGTATATTTCGCTGCATTTGGAATGAAGGTTGGAAGCAAACCGCCCCTTCAGCCGTCCCCCCCNCCCCACTTCCCCACCCAGGCAATGGAATGTAAACATGGCTGCAGGGCAGGGTCAGCGTGCGCTCCCGGACAAGGAGAAGGAAACAGGAAACAAACGCAACAGGAAGTGATCGTCCTCCACTTCCTTCATCCAAGCACAAAGATGGCCACGTCGAGGCTGGGACCTGGGAAAGCCACACGTTCTCAGTGGATTCTCTGACTTTCCAACTAAGGAGAAATAAAACTCTTCAGAGACTGAAACAAGTTGAAAGTCACTTTCCCAGACACTTTTAAATAATTTTGAGGAACCATCAAAGGTTATGAGCACTGTGATTCTTGTCATTCACTGTCATGTTACCCCAAGGGTTAAACTCGGGGTGCCCCCCGCCACCTCCCCTCACTCTTGTCCAGTCACTCAGTTGTGTCCAATCCCATGGACTACTGCATGCCGGGCTTCCCTGTCCTTCACCATCTCCCAGAGCTTGCTCAAACTCATGTCCATTGAGTCAGTGTTGCCATCTAACCACCTTATCTTCCGTTGTCCCCTTCTCCTCCTTCCCTCAATCTTTCCCAGCATCAGGGTCTTTTCCAGTGAGTAGGCTCTTCTCATCAGGCGGCCAAAGGATTGGAGCTTCAGCTTTAGCATCAGTCCTTCCAATGAATATTCAGGACTGATTTCCTTTAGGATTGACTGTTTTGATCTCCTTGCAGTCCAAGGGACTCTCAAGAGTCTCCTCCAGCACCACAATTCAAAAGCCTCAGTTCTTCGATGCTCAACTTTCTTTATGGTCCAACTCTCACATGCATACACCACTACTCTACTGGGATGGAAAGGAGCCAAGAGGGGACCCCTTCATCAGAGCCCTATTCTGCATCCCACAAGGCTTCCTTTCCATAATGAACATTCTCATCACATCTTTAAATAAATTCCTGGAGAGCTGGCTTGGTACTCAGAAAGCAGCTGACCGATGGGAAAAGCAGTTGGTAGCAAGAAAGCATTGATAGGACTGGCTGAAGCTCAACACTCAGCTTGTGGGCAGCACACTCAAGCCGGAAAAGGGAGATGTCTGTAGCAAAAATTCCCAATCATTTTGGAACAAAGATGGGCTCAGATGACCAGTGGCCCAGGGAAGTGGAGACCTTCCATGGGAATTCTTTCCAGGTAGGGCAGAGGTCTGCAGTCTTGGGCAAGACCCTGCCTTCACGGTTCTCACTGGAGATGACAGGCAACAGGGAGGTGCTGAATACATTTCTTTCCTTTAAGGAAGACCAAAACAGAATAGTTGTTCTTTAAATCCTATTTCTTTTTTTAAAAAATTGAAGTATAGTTTATTTACAATATGATGTTAGTTTTATTTATTTTTATTTTTTTAGATGTACAACATAGTGATTCAATATTTTTATCAGACTTCCAAGGTGGCACTAATGGTAAAGAATCTACCTGCCAATGCAGGGGACACAAGAGATGCGGGTGATTACCAAAAAATGACTGAATCCCCCTGTCCTATGCAACATATACTTGTTGTTTATTTCTTTTATACACAGTAGTTTGTATCTCTTAATCTTCATACCCCTATCTTGCCCCGCCCCTCTGCCCTCTCCCCACTAGTAACCACTAGTGTGTTCTCTATATCTGTGAATCTGCTCATGTTTTTTCATATACATTTGTTTGTTTTACTTTTTAGATTCCACATGAAAAGTGTTAACATAGAGTACTTGTCTTTCTCTATATGACTTATTTCACTAAGTGTAATACTAAGTCCATCCACATTGTTGCAAATGGCAGAATTCCATTTTTTTCTGGCTGAGTAATATTTTGTTGTGTATATTTCTCACACCTTTTTTTTTTTTTATCCATTCATCTGCTGATAGACATTTATGTTGCTTCCATATCCTGGCTACTATAAATAGTGCTTTTATGAACATTGGGGTACGTGTAGTTTTTTAGAATTACTGTTTTCAGTTTCTTTGGATATACAGCCCACAGTGGAATTTTTAGATTGAATGCTAGTTCTATTTTTAGCTTTTTAAGGAATAAACCCTATTTCCTATATATGTGAATAGATATGCAAGTGAAAATTTGAGAATGAGAACATATAGAGGTTTGGTGACACTTGGTGGGTGGTAGGGGCTCTAGGCCTCTGCTGTGTTGCCAGGGTGAGTGTAAACAAATATAGCCCTACAGAGGGCAGCTTGATGAGAGTGAACAGAAGTGTAAATTCACATGCCCTTTTACCCAGCTTCATGTCTTCTGAGAATTTGTGCTGCAGAGACACTTCAGAGATGACATGTGTCCAAGATGAATCCCTGCTGCTTCATGGGTGATGGCAAACAACCAAAAGCAAATCCAAAAGTTGATCAAGAAAGACTTAGCTAAACAAAGCGTGGAACCTCAGAACAACAAACTAGGCAGCTACAAAAAGGAACAAGGAAGCTCTCTGTGAACTGATAGGGACAAGTTCCAAGACATTTCATCAAGTGACTAAAAAACAAGTTAGAGAATGCTGTGTATAGAATAGTACCTTTTGTGTGATAAAGGGTGGGGATAAAATATTGGCTTATATAGGGATATGCATTTTCTAGAAGGATACTTAAATCTACAAAGAGGGGCAGGGGGACAAGAGCTTCTGGGGGTTGAGACACAAAAACGGAAATTATTTTAGACTTTTATATTTGGAATGTCAATGTATAGCATGTTAATTTTTTTTTTTTTTTTTTTTTTTAGCAAATTCTCTGTTGGCTCAGTGGTAAAGAATCCACCTGCAATGCAGGAGAATTGAGTTTGACCTCTGGGTCAGCAAGATCACTTGGAGGAGGGCGTGGTAACCCACTCCAGTATTCTTGCCTGGAAAATCCCATGGACAGAGAAATCTGGCACGCTACCATCCATGGGGTCACAAAGAGTCGGACGGGACTGAGTGACTAAGCACCATGTATCTGTCTTATATGAAAATCCAAAATGGACAAAGACATAGAAGTAGAAAGCAGGTTGGTGGTTTCCAGGGGCTAGGGGAGGGAAAAATGGATAGGACTGTTTAATGAGTACTAGGTCTCTTTTTGGGGTGATGAAGATGTTCCAGAATAGAAGTGATGGTTACGCATGCTGTGAACATATCAATACTTACTATCATAGTAAATTTCATGTGATGTCTATTTCATCACAATAAAAAGCCTATCTATCATTATAGCTACATTTCCAGTTTCACAGGCTTTCATTTGGGGATCTTTTCTTTGTGCAAAATGGAAGGCTTATTTTATTATTTTTCCCAAACTTTTAACTTTTTATTTTGTATTGGGTTATAGCTGGTAAACAATGTTGTGGTAGTTTCAGGTGAACAGCATATGTGTGTATGTGTATATATATATATATATATATATATATATATATGACTCAGCCACACATATATGTGTATGGGGGATCATTTTAATTCAAGAAATATTTCCAAAGTCCCACTCATTCTAGAAAGCTAGAGTGCAAATGTTTGTTTCTGTTCTGGGCATAGAGCTTTTTTCATGAGTTCCTAAGAGACACAAGCTCATAAAAACCTTTGTTTCACTAATTCATCAAGAGCGTCCAGTTACTGAAGAGCAGCACTGGGGGAGAGGGAGGTCCAGGGGATGGAGGGTGCGGGGTGGGGAAGGTTAGTAAGGAGGTTGCTAAGAGCAAAGGAATGAAGGGTGGATATAAAGGTCTACGTGCCACCAGGAGCCCTAAATTACTAGCCACAGGGGCTGCTGGGTGAAGCAAAGGAAAATGTGACTTACCCAGAGTGGAACAGTGCCTGGGCAACCAAACACACAGGTCCACAGACAAGACATCTTTATTTTTAGAGATGCCGCCATCCACGCCATCCATCTGTCAGAGCGCTGAGCGAGTCCAAGTCTGTGTCAGCATCGCTGACTCTCCAAAAAGCTCCGTGTGCAACCCGTGGTTGATTGAGACTCCGCCTCAGGTCACCTGGACAGACAGATGATGATGTAGATAGTGGACTGACAGGTTAGGGATGGAATCAGCCCATTCGACTTGGGATAAGGGAGTTGGATCAGGGGATCCTGAAGCTGCATCCACGTCCATGACCAACCCAGGGAAACCTACTTTCTGGATGTGCTTGGCAAGCGAAAGGGAGGTGCAGAGGCAATTTATAGAGCAGTTTTTCCACGTATTTTCTGTTTTTTTCACTTGCAACCAATCTGTGAGGAAGGGATTCTTTACTGAAGTGTTATTGAGTGGACGATCCATACTCTAAGATATAAAAGGTGGCCTCCCCTGGGGCTTCCCTGATGGGGCAGTGGTTAAGACTCCAGCTATCTTTTTATTTTTTTGTCTGGCTATTGATTGTGAAACCTGACAAACATCTTTCACCACTGTGATTATGTAGCTGTTACTCACTTAATACCTCTGTATTATGATTGGGCAACAGAAAAATGATAGAATTCTGTATCACCAAAACTAAAAAAAAAGAAAAACAAACAAACTTCACCTTCCAATACAAGGGCTGCAGATTTGATATCTGATCAGTGTGGCCAATGAATAAATAAAGTGGCTTCCCCAAGGTCCTCCACCTGTCAGAACTTGATTACCAGATCTCAGCTAGAAATCCTTACCATGTTCCCAAATGGGAGACCCTCTCTCAGCAGGATTTGACTGTCTCGGGGCAGAAGTGTGTGTGATGCAAACTTCACACATTGCCATAGGTTGTTGACAATTTTGTGTACTCTCTCTGTGACTTAGTTTGCTCACTTGTAAGCTGGAGACAATAAAAATGCTTGCTGCATAAGATAATTTTGAGTCTGAGACCAAATAATGAATTTAAAGCAGCAATACAATGCGTGTGTGTGTGTGTGTGTGTGTCCATGTGTGCATGTGCGCTAAGTTGTATCTGACTCTTTGCGACCCCATGGAGCCTATACTAAAGTAATGCCAGCCAGTGTTATTTTCCAAAATATCAGTGGCTGTAATTGCAACAAATAAATTTGGTTGATAACAAAATTTTCTGATTAACAAAAATTCTGATAACTAGATTTATCATATAGACCACAAATGGAAGATTATGCTTCAAAAATTAAAGCACAGGCTATTCCCTGGTGGTCCAGTGGTTAAGACTTCGTGTTTACACTGCAGGGGATGTGGGTTCAGTCCCTGGTCAGGGAACTAAGATCCTACGTGGCACATGGCATGGCCTAAAAAACATGAAAACACAATGATACCTCCTGAAGCAACCAGATGTTTTCTTGGACAATTCAGCAGGTCTTTGGGAATCTAGTGGCCTCGTTATGAATGCCAATTTTATTTTCACGCAGATGAACAGGTATATAGAGTGATCCAGGGAAGAGAAATGGATCACAGAGAACTTCCAGTTACAATTTGAAAATGCAAACGGTTGAAGAAGCCAGTCCCATGTCAGTGCCGCTTCATGCTCGGAAGAAAAGACAGGCCTTGATGAGGCATGAACTCATGACTCAACCTTTTGTGTCCACTTGCTGTTTGCTGGACTCTCTTCCAAGTTCAGAATCAGCCCAAGGCTCTTTAAAAACAAAAATGCAGTTCAGCCCAGGGAGACTGCTCAAGGGATATGTGAGGCTACAGTTGTTTCCCAACACCTGAGTAATGCCAAATTGCTTGAGGCTTGTACTGTGGTGGAGTTGGAAAATATTTCTTCTTGTCCTCCTGGACAGAAAATTTCAGAGTCCGTCCCTGAGCCATGGACCTAAGGCCAACCATCCACTGCCCTCTATTATTGAGGCCAGAACCTCTAAGGTCCTCAAAGGAGTGGAGAAGTCAGTCTAGAAATTTCCCGGCACAAGCTGTTTCCTGTAATCTGGCCAGCCTCCAGTTATGGTTATTGTTTCTAGATCTCACCAGGCCCAATTCTGGGCTTCCTTGGTGGCTCAGATGGTAAACAGTCCGCCTGCAATGCAGGAGACTTGGGTTCAATCTCTGAGTCAGGAAGATCCCCTGGAGAAGGGAATGGCCACCCATTCCAGTATTGTTACCTGGCAAATTCCAAGGACAGAGGAGCCTGGCGGGCTACAGTCCATGGGATTGCAAAGAGTTGAACACGACCGAGCAACTAACACTTTTCACTTTCAGGCCCAATCTGACATCTGACTAGTAACCCTCTCTCCCCACAGACATGTCCAGCCTCACTTCAGCAGCCCAATGTGTTCCCAAACACACACTGCCTTTGATGTCTGCATCATTCAAGGATTTAATCATATTCTTCCTTACATCTCAACATAAAAGTTTTGTCAATGCCATGTTCCCATCAGCTAAATGAAGGAAGGACCTTTATCCAGTGTCTTTCTGATTCACGTGGTGCCTAATATGGGAATGGGTACTCAAGAATGAATATATGAGGACTTCCCTGGTGGTCCAGGGTTTAAGACTCTGGCTTCTAATGCAAGGGGCATGGATTCTTGGTCAGGGAACTAAGATCCCATGTGCAGAACAGGGCAGCCAGGAAAAAAAAAAAAAAAAGAATGTACAAATGAATAAAACAAAGTGTTATACAAATCACTGTTTACCACAACTTTTCTACAAATAATAAAAAGTATTGAATTGACCCCCTAAAGTTTACCTAACCATAGAATAGTGCTTCTCCAGCTTTTTATTGTTCAGCCAGTAAGTCGTGTCCAACTCTGCAACACCATGGACTGCAGCAGGCCAGGCATACTTGTCCTTCACTATTTCCTGGGGTTTGTTCAAACTCATGTCCATTGAACCGGTGAGGACATCCAACCATCTCATCCTCTGTCGTCCCCTTCTCCTCCTGCCTTCAATCTTTCCTGGCATCGGGGTCTTTTCCAGTGAGTCAGTTTGTCACATCAGGTGGCCACAGTATTGGAGCTTCAGCTTCAACATCAGTCCTCCCAATGACTATTCAGGGTTGATTTCCTTTAGGATTGACTGGTTTGATCTCCTTGTAGTCCAAGGGATTCTCAAAAATCTTCTCCAGCACCACAGTTCAAAAGCATCAGAATTCCTTAGAGGGCTTATTAAAATACAGACCCCAGATCTTCTAATGAAGTAGGTCCAGAGTGGGACCCTAGAGCCTGCATTCCTGGCAAGTTCCTAGTGGATGTGGGTGATGCTGGCCTGAGGACCACACTTGAGGAGCACCTTCTTGGTTCTTAGTCCTCAGCTATGAATCAAGAGGTTTGGATATTAATTCCAGCTCTGCCCTAGGTGGCTGAAGGTATGTGGCAAGTAATTTAAACTCTCTGGGATTCCTCACCTGAAATTTTCCCTGTATGATTGCAATGTTACTTTCAGCTTTAATGTTATCTGAGTGCAAAAGGTATAAATTACCCTTCCTTGTGTCATCGACAATGCTATAATTTTCACAAAATTTTAGTCAATAAAGGCATTAGTCAGAACAATGACTGTTTATCAGATCTTGGACCACAAGAGTTCAACCCCAAGTGATGCTGGCTTCCACTGAGAACCCTTAAAGAGGAGGAAAAAATGACCAGGCATCAGAGAGACTTATGAATCTGACAGGGACACGGGTAAGCACCCCAGGAGGCAGAAACCCTTACCTGAGTTGGGTTGCAGACTTTTGGAAAAACTTATCTTTGAAAAGACTGTCCCTGGGAGGTGAACATGGTGTCATTCTCAACCAGCAAGTTAAAAGTAGAATGTTTAATCTTTGGCCTTCAGCATCTTCTTTTAGACACTGTTCATCTTGTCTCTGGCTCTTTAAAAATTTTCTTATTTAAAGGAATTTAAAAAGTTAGTGGCGTGACTTCCCTGATAGTTGAGTGGTTAGGACTCTATACGTCCAGTGCAGGGGACCCGGGGTTGATTCCTGTTCGAGTAATTAAGATCCTACATGCCACACAGTACAGTCAAAAAGTAAAAAAAAAAAAAAAAAATTAAAGTTGGTAGCTATGAATGCATGCTAAGTGGCTTCAGTTGTGTCTGACTCTTTGCAACCCTATGGACCATAGCCCACCAGACTCCTCTGTCCATGGGATTCTCCAGGCAAGAATACTGATGTGGGTTGCCATTTCTTCACAGCCCAGGGATCAAACCCATGTCTTTTGTGTCTCCTGCATTGGCAGACAGATTCTTTACCACTCATGCCACCTGGGAACCTCCATTGCAAAATGGGAACGTCTAAAATAAAAAGACAGAAATATGATGAATACTTTGCAAGGCCGTTCACCTGCCTCTTTGACCACAGGAAGTAATCAGACTGGATGAGGAGGCACTGGGTTTGTTATGGCTTCGCAAGTGATCTGGACCCAGAGGGGGCCCTACTCACAGGTTCCCAGGTCAAGGAGTCTTTTGGAGGACGTTCTTCAGAAATGATGGGCTCCTGAAACAGAGCTAGACAGTTCACATTCAACAGGTTTTGTAGTGATATAGCTCCCCCACCAGGGCTCCCCAGGTGGCTCAGATGGTTAAGAATCTGCCTGCAGTGCAGGAGACCTGGGTTCGATCCCTGGGTTGAGAATATCTACTGGAGAAGGGTACGGCAACCCACTCCAGTATTCTTCCCAGGAGAACCCCATGGACAGAAAAGCCTGGGCTACAATCCACAGGGCCACAAAGAGTCAGACATGACTGAATGACTAACACTAACACTGCCAAAATGATTTAATTTCCATTTCTTCTTGTAATCTCAAAAGGATGTATGTGATGCCTATTGGCCTTAGAAAGAAAAAAATGGCTTGTTCAAGGCCTCCCAATCAGTGGAGTGACTTGACTCCCATTCCAGCTCCCTGCTGCTGAGGTCACCCTGCCTTGTGAGGCCTCGCCCATTAACCAGGTAAAAAAGCATGCCAATCTTTGCTTTTACCCAACTTTTCATATTTTTGTGCCTTTTCCTATACTTTTTCTTATCAGTTCTAAGAGTTGGGTAGGAAATCTTTCCCAGATGAGCAAACCGTGATTCAGCAAAATTAAATGACTTGCCCAGGGCCAGATCAC
This sequence comes from Redunca redunca, assembly GCA_006410935.1. Lineage (NCBI taxonomy): Eukaryota > Metazoa > Chordata > Mammalia > Artiodactyla > Bovidae > Redunca > Redunca redunca. Next base: position 19,271 of record SJYQ01005176.1, on the reverse strand, counting down.
CTTAGACAGCCTTTGTCCAGTTACCGTAAGACCAGTAAAAGAAGGCAGAGGGGCCAGCATAGACATTATAGGCTGAGGATGTGCTGATGGGGAAATGAAAAATGTATGAGAATTGTCTTCAGGAAACATCTACCGAGACTCCCCTGGTGGTCCAGTGGCTAAGACTCCAAGTTGCCAGTACAGGGGGCCTGCGGTTCGATCCCTGGCCAGGGAACTAGATCCCACATGCTGCAACTTAGAGTTTGCATGCACAACTAGAAAGAAAAAAAAAGATTCTGCTTGCCACAATTTAAAAATTCTGTGTGCCACAACTGAAGATTTTACTTGCAGAAACTAAAGATCGAAGATCCCGTGTGTCAAAACTAAGACCCAGTGCAGTCAAATCAATAAACAAATAATTTTAAAAAATAAAAGAAACATCTACCATTGGTTGAGGGTTTCAATACCCATTCTGGACACACTTATGCTCATCACCCAAGTAAACTGAGTCCCTTCTGAAAGCATTTTAGAAAGGGAGAAAGCTGTGCCACTGCAGTCATGAAATTAAAAGACCCTTGCTCCTTGGAAGAAAAGCTATGACAAACTTAGACAGCCTATTAAAAAGTAGAGACGTCATTTTATTGACAAATGTTCCTATAGTCAAAGCTATGGTTTTTCCAGTAGTCATGTATGGATGTGAGAGCTGGACCATAAAGAAGGCTGGGTGTTGAAGAATTTGATGCTTTCAAAACTGTGGTGTTGGAGTAGACTTCTTGAGAGTCCCTTGGACTGCAAGGAGATCAAACCAGTGACTCCTACAGGAAATCAAGCCTGAATATTCATATGAAAGACTGATGCTGAAACTGAAGTTCCAAAACCTTGGCCACCTGATGTGAAGAGCCAAGTCATTGGAAAGATTTCCCTGAAGATGGGCAAGATTAAGGGCAGGAAGAGAAGAGGGTGACAGAGGATGAGATTGGATGGGATCACTGACTCAATGGACATGAGTTTGAGCAAGCTCCAGGAGATGGTGAAGGACAGGGAAGCCTGGTGTGCTGCAGTCCTTGAAGCAGCAAAGACTTGGACACAACTGAGCAACTGAACAACAGCAGCAATGTCCCTGTATAATCTTTCGATTATCTTGAAAGTTCACTAAAGTCATTAAATATTTGGGCCTACTGATTGTGATAATTAGTGTTCAATCTATCCCAAAGCTTCCTGCGTTGCCTTCTGCAGCAATTTTATGATCCTGCCAGAGGAGACCGACATTGACGATGACACCACAGTTCACCTCTGCAGAGCTAAAGCAGTCATTGAGACAAGGCTCTCCTGGAAGTGCCCTGTTGATTGCTCTGTTTACTAAATCTCTACTGGCTTCTGTTTTGCATTTGTGTTTCCTGCACAACAAAGAATATATTGTTCTTTCCTAAGTTCCCTTGATTAAGAACCCAAGTGTTGAGTAATCTTGCTGCTCCCACCCATTCTAAACCCTTTTCCTGGTCCTTGACTCTCATCTACTCCAACTACCCTTTCCATACCACTTATGAAGATGGGAATCTGAAATCCTCATCTTTGTGATCATGCGGTGCACACATGGATCTGTATCAATGCGTGCGTGTGTGCTAAGTCACACCAGTGGTGTCCGACTCTTAGTGACCCCATGGATGATAGCCAGCCTGTCCATGAAATTCTCCAGGCAAGAGTACTGGAGTGGGTTGCCATTTTCTTCTCCAGGGGTTCTTCCCAATCCAGGGATCGAACTCGAATCTCTTATGTTTCCTGCATTGACAGGCAGGTTCTTTACAACTAGTGCCACCTGGGAAGCCCAAAGACCTCTACATCAGTATTGTTAAGTTAGTGGTCACTGCAAGGTAGCACTTCAAATTATACCTGTGTCATCACGTTTCAAAAAATCTCCTCTTTAAAAATGGAAACAGATCTTTAAACATCTCAGAAATACCAAGTAGAACCTCTTGAATAGGAAACTTGTATCCCTGAAATTTGGGGTGACTTTGATAGGTGATGACCTGTCTCCACTGCCAGACAAGGCCACCTAAGATGTCTTTGAGAGGTGAGATGCTTCCTTTGTCGAGATCACCTGGGTGAGCTCTCACACCCCCTCCATTGTGATCATTGCCATTTCTAGAGATTGTTATTCTTGGAAACATTTGACACAGAGGAGGCAAATCTCTGCTGTGTTCATGGAGAGCATTTCTGGGGTCTGGTCCTGACGACACAGTGGGAAGATGTTTCTCCTGAAAGACCACATTCTCAGGGAAGCCCAGCGCCCTCAAAAGATGCATTTATTAGTAAAGATAGAAATCATTTTGTCTATGCAGGCACATTGTGGTTGAAACTGTATATTCATCTCTTACCAGGGAAACTGCTTTTATCTCATTTGATACGACTGAATCAGATAACTGCTAAGAACAGAATCAACATGCCTTGATGGTTTGTACTGAATCTTTCTCCAAAGGGGGGAAAAAAAATCATTCTGCTCCTAGAACATGAAAACACAAGAATGAATAGTTTAAAGCTTTTAAATTTTTTTTTTTTTAATTGTGACACTGTGTTATTTGACACCTCTCTGAGGAGACAATCCCCTAGGGCGAACAAACAAACTAACCCAAACTTGAAACTGTCACCTTCCAGCTCTTCCCAGTGAGATAGTCTTGATTCAGTGGCTTCTTATGAACGCAGGAGACCCAAGTTCGATCCCTGGGTTGGGAAGACCCTTGGTAGAAGGCCATGAAAACCCAATCCAGTACTCTTGCCTGGAAAATTCTATGGACAAAGGAAACTGGTGGGCTACAGTCCATGGGGTCACAGAGAGTCAGACACACCTGAGTGACTAACACTCACTTTTCTTTGTTATGAAAGTCATAGCTACACAGACAGAACGAAGATTGCGTGCTGTAGAGAATCTGAGCATTTCACTGCTAAAAGCACCTGGCGATAACAGAGGCCGGGTTCCTCTCTAGACCTGAGGACCAGGGTTCTGGCCCCACGAGCTCTGGTCCGTGACCTTCCAGTGGGCAAGCAGGGCTGCTTTAATTCTGCGTGCACACAAGCCCAGACTTACACTTCTACCTCACTGCCCAACTCAGCATTCCTATCTTGTCAGAGATTTCACTTTCCTGGGGCTTCAAGTCCATGGGCCCATGACCCCCAAATATCTTACAAAACTCATGAGAGAAAGCAAACCACTTCCTCACATCTCTCGTCACTGAAAAGTTAGCCTGTCTTGGAGAATCCCTGAGATGCACAGACACCTGCAGCAAGACGCAAGACCATCCAGCAGTCACCGACAAATAACACAGAATGAAGCTACGGGAGAACAGAGGAGAACGGCCATCTTCTGTTCTGCTTTGCCACACTCTGTGCAACTTCTCTCAGACCCTTTGCTTCTTTCTAAAGATAGCTTTTCCTACCACAGAGAAATGGGGGCCTTTTTTCCCCCTCCTTATTTTTCATCTTTACAACCGGCTTTTGGACTGAAGGCAGGGTGGGGGTGGGGAGGGAAGCTCTCTACCTTGTACGTGGGACGCTTGGTCACCTGTACACCATGGAGAAAACCGTAACAAAGGCCTGCATTGACCAGCAGCAGAGGACTCTTTTCCTTCTGCTCCACCCTGTCTCCCCACCCTTTGGTGAAAGCCTCAGTAAATAGGCACATTTGCTGCCAGGACTGAAAGTCAACAAACTCCTGCTTTGTCAGAGGAACCTGGGAATCAAGTCAGAGCACTTCACGGAAATGCCAAACCTCCTTGTTCCCCGGGTGCCGGACTAACAATTAGAAGTGAAAGTGTCTCAGGGCAGCCTGCCAAGAACACAGGCAGCAGATGCTTGGTGCTATGATGTGACACCCATACTGGCCGTCTCAGCTGACAGCCCGTGGGTTTTGTATGGTGAGGCAGACTTCCTATGCAATGGCCATTACAGATGGCCCCAAACTCATCTGGAATTGGAGAATCCAAAGGTGGCCCCGAGGATCCCCAGACCTTGGTGTCCCTGCCCAATGTAACCCCCTGGTCTCCAGGGCTGGACAGGACCTGTGACATGATAGAATATCATCCCTGTGGTTGGGTTACATTATAAGGCAATGACAAAAGGATTTTGCATGTTTCATTGGAGCTTCTGGTCATTTTAACTAGGGACATATCCTCTGTGGGCCTGACTTCATCAGTTGATTGTAATTCCAAAGGAGAGTATTCTGGGTGGGCCTGACCTAATCAGATGAGCCTTTTAAAAAGGGACTGGAGGTCAGGGATGGAAGACGTCAGAGAGACATGAAACAGCAGAGACATTCTTCTATTGGCCGTGAGGCAAACTGGCACCTTAAGGGAGGGCATTGTGACTGAAGGACTCACTCTTGTGACTGCAAGGAACCAAATTCTGCCAACAGTCAGTAGCTTAGACATGATCCCTGGGCCTCAGAGAAGAATCATAGCCCCAGCTGACACCTGGATTCCAACCTGTGAAACCCTGAGCCAAGAATCCAGCTATGCTTTGCCTGGATCCTTGATCCATGGAACCAATGAGATGATAAATGTATGCTGTGTTAAACCCCTTGTGTGTCTGTGCTTAGTTGCTCAGTCATGTCCGACTCTTTACAACCCTTTGGGCTGTAGACCACCAGACTCCTCTGTCCATGGAATTTTTCAAGCAAGAATGCTGGAATGGGTTGCCATTTTCCTTCCTTAGGGGATCTTCCCAGTCCAAGGATTGAACCCACATCTCCTATATCTCCTGCCTTACAGGAAGATTCTCTACCCACTGAGCCATCAGTTAAGCCCTGAAGACTGTGCTAATTGTTAGGTTGTCAAAAGACTAATATAGCAGGCCCTTCACATCCGTGGGTTCAATCCATGGTTGGTTGAATCTACCAATGTGAAACCTTCAGATATGGAGGGACAACTCTACAATGCCTTTTTATATGAGGAACTTGAACATCCGAGATTTCCATAACTGTGGAGTTTCTGGAACCCATCCCCTGCCCCACCCGTAGATACCAAGAGATGGGTATATATCATCCTAGGAACTGCAGAGAGAACCTGTGCTCATGTTTTCACCATCATTCCTCCATTTCCATGTTTCCTGTTCCCACTCTTCCCTGTCAAGGTGAGTGTTCAAATTCAGGGCTTGTTTTACATGCGAGCAAAGCAGAGTGATGCATGTTGGGGGCTGGGAGGGGGCTGGAGAGTGCTCCTTCAGTCTCTACACCTGGCTGTCTGGGTTATTCAAGGTCTGCTGCACCATGTGGAAGGCATTCTGAGAAAAAGAAACTTATCAGACCCCTTGTGGGGATTAATCTTTCCTTCCTTGGATTTCTTTGGAAGGAATGATGCTAAAGCTGAAACTCCAGTACTTTGGCTACCTCATGAGAAGAGTTGACTCATTGGAAAAGACTTTGATGCTGGGAGGGATTGGGGGCAGGAGGAGAAGGGGACGACCGAGGATGAGATGGCTGGATGGCATCACGGACTCAATGGACGCGAGTCTGAATGAACTTGGGGAGATGGTGATGGACAGGGAGGCCTGGCGTGCTGCGATTCATGGGGTCACAAAGAGTCGGACGCGACTGAGCGACTGAACTGAACTGAACCGATGAGTGCTAAAAAAAAAAAAAAAAAGTGAAGTTGCTCAGTCATGTCCATCTCTTTGTGACCCTATGGATTGTTGCCCACCAGGCTCCTCTCTCCATAGGGATTCTCCAGGCAAGAATACTGGAGCAGGTTGCCATTTCCTTCTCCAAGGGATCTTCCCAATTCAAGGATCAAACCCAGGTCTCCCACATTGCAGGCAGACTCTTTACCTTCTGAGCCACAAGGGAACCCTGATTGCTAATAGATACTTGCAATTGCTGTGTTCAGTCTCTCAGTTATGTGCAACTCTTTGTGACCCCCATGAACTGTAGACTGCCAGGCTCCTCTGTCCATGGGATTTTCCAGGCAACAATACTGGAGCAGATGGCCATTTTCTCCTGTAGGGCATCTTCCTGATCCAGGAATCGAACCCACATCTCCTGCATTGCTGGCGGATTCTTTACCAGCTGAGCTATTTGGGAAGCCAAATGCAATTGTGAGATATTGCTAATTTAGTCAGACCACACAGATATCTTAAATTTGGGGAATGGCTCCACCATAAAGCACTTGTTCACCAAAAATCCCTATAAAGCAAGAAGCTAAATGGATCTGAACTTGAAACCCGGATTTGGAGCAAAGGCTGTAGGGAGCATGACACTGGTCTGAGCTGGGGGGCAGCTCCCAAGCATTATGACTGATTCTTAACTGCCTTCCTGGCTCAGGGCTTACAACTCAATAGTTGGAAAAGACCTGGAAGATTATGTCATCCAATCCCTGCCTTTGACAGATGAAGAAACAGAGGTGTGGGGAGGTTAAATGCCTTTCCCAAAGTCCCACATCCAGAAGCAGCAGGAGCAGGACCAAAGCTCAGAACTTTCAACAATTTCCCATCTTGTCACATCTACTATAGAGCAAAATGACCACGGTGTTGCCTGTTGGTTAAATCACCATCTCTCTCAAATAGACCCAGCTCTGTCTGCACAAAGGTCCATTTATTCAAAGCTATGGTTTTTCCAGGAGTCATGTATGGATGTGAGAGTTGGACCGTAAGGAAAGCTGAGCGCCAAAGAATTGATGCTTTTGAACTGTGGTGTCGGAGAAGACTCTTGAGAGTCCCTTGGACTGCAAGAAGAGCAAACCAATGAATCCTAAAGGAAATCAGTCCTGAATATTCATTGGAAGGAGTGATGCTGAAGTTGAAGCTCCAATACTTTGGTCCTATGATGCAAAGAGCTAACTCATTAGAAAAGACCCTGGAAAAAATTGAATGCTGAAGGAGAAGGGGACAACAGAAGCTGAGATTGGGTGGCATCACCGACTCGATGGACATGAGTGTGAGCAAGCTCCAGGAGTTGGTGATGGACAGAGAAGCCTGGAGTGCTGCAGCCCATGGGGTTGCAAAGAGTCGGACATGACTGAACGGCTGACCTGCACTGCACTGTCTGTACCTGGCTCACTCCCTTGGCTGGGAGAGTGACATCAGCTCTCCTGAGAAGCCCAACTGCCTCTCTGCTTAGCTGTGCCATCAGCTCTAGAGTTGCTAAGCCATGACAACGTGGCTCAGCCATTCTGAGATCCAAAACTCACCAGGTGGATAGGTTTCCTGTGGCTGCAGTCAGAGTACTGCCTGGTGGGTGACTTAGAAGAGCAGATGGAAATTTACTCTTACTGCTCTGGAGGCTGAAAATCTGAGATCAAGGTGTGGGCAGAGCCATGCTCCCTCTGAAGGTTTTATGGGGTGACACCTCCTTGCCTCTTCTGGCTTCTGGGGGTCTCCAGCCATCTTTGACGTCCCCCAGCTTGTTGCAAACCCTCTACAGCATCTTCCTCCATCTTCACATGGCCTCTTTCCTTTACGAATGTCTCTGCATCTTCTTCTCCTCTTAAAATAACATTAGCCACTTTGGTTTTAGGGCTCTTCCTAATCCAATATGACCTCATCATAATGTAAGTAATTACATCTACAGGGAATCTATTTCCAAGTAAGTTCGAGTTCTGAGACCCTGAGTGGACCAGTTTGGAGAGGTCATCATTTAACCACTGGGTGAATAGTACACTGGGCTTCCCTTGTAGCTCAGCTGGTAAAGAATCCACCTGCAATGCAGGAGACCTGGGTTCAATTTCTGGGTTGGGAAGATCCCCTGGAGAAGGGAAAGGCTACCCACTCCAGTATTCTGGCCTGGAGAATTCCATGGATTGTATAGTTCATGGCGTTGCAAAGAGTTGGACACCACTGGGCGACTTTCAGTTTCACTTTTCATGTGGCTGGCTCAGCCAACTGCCCTGAGTGTAGAGCATACACTACTCTATTGAGTATGGACAACCCCCTCCATTCCTTCTCCCCCTCAACGCCCACCTCCCAGGACTGTGTAACCTAGGACCCAAACATTGACAATTAATGCTGGAAATAACTTCAGAGAGCATCTGACCCGTGGCTGTTAATCTTTGTTGCATAAGAGAATCTTCCCAAGAGAGTTTTGAAAACACCAATGTCCAAGCCCAAACCCAGAGATTCTGATTCAGATCTGAGGCATGTTTTGGGCATTTATAATGATCAAGGCTACTCAGTTGATTCTAAAATGCAGTCAAGGTTGAAACCCACCAGTCAAGCCCACCACTTAGTTTTCAGATGAGAAACTTGAGGCAGACAAATGTTAGCCACTCCCCTCTGCTTCCCATTCCCATCCACTCATTGCTGCCGCCCAGCTTCTGATTCTCTGACTGGAACGTCTCGCTCTATCCAGATGGTACAAGGCCCCCAGAGCTGACAGAACAATGTCACCATGGGGGCCAGCATGCCCCCTCATGAGAGTGCGTGTGTGCATGCTAAGTCTCTTCAGTCGTGTCAGACTCTTTGCGACCCTATGGACTATAGCCCGCCAGACTCCTCTGTCCATGGAATTCTCCAGCAAGAATACTGGAGTGGGTTGCCATGCCCTCCTCCTAGGGATCTTCCCAAACCAGGATTTGAACTCACATCTCTTTTATCTCCTGTGTTGGCAGGTGGGTTCTTTACCACTAGCGCCACCTGGAAGAGAAGACAGTAAGGCCCCTCTAGGACCATGAGGCAAGATGGAAGCCACCTCGCTGTGGTCACCATATCCTCCTTAATTTCCGATGCACACCCATGACCTATGGGACCACAAACTGGCCAGGCTTTGTAAAGTGCTACCCAAATGTGCTTGGTCACTCTCTTACATCATTTGTGGTAGCATTGCCTCAGGAACCTGGAAAAAGTGTGCACTTTGCCCACTCACCCATTTGGTTCCTATTACACATGTTCTTAGGCATCTTTCTGGTGCTGTTCTATTTTTTCATTATCACTGCCCAGTTTATAAATGCAAGACACATTTTTTCTTACTTCTTTTTAAACTTTGTGTCTTCTGGTATCACACCCAATACAACAAATTCTTTTTTCCCTTGCTTTAGTCAGAAAAAAAAATTGCCAAAATATGCACCAAAATGGCCTGCTCAACACCTGAACCACCACCAAATAACCCTAAGATTTTCTTTCAAATAGCACTCTCTTTTGGGACCAGTGAGCTGCGAACAAATAAAAGTTGAACAATTATGATGGAGGCAAGACAGATCCTGCTGCTCTGTCTCTCCTAGAATTCTAGGCGCCTCCCTAATCCATTTCTCTTTCCTCTTGGCTCCAATCTTGAGAAAGCCCAAGATCAGTAGGAAAAGGAACCCCACAAACAGGCCTCTACACCTCTGCCTTGTCAGAGGTTTAAAAAAATAAGAAGCAAATAACCTTGGTAGAATAACTTGTGCGATTCTTTTGCTTCTTTTAAGTGTAGTCCACACTGTAGGGAAATTATGTGCAAGTGTTTCAGAGACTCCTATGTACCTTTCAAATACTTTGGCATATGGTATGACCAGAAACAGGGCTTCCCAGGTGGCGTGAGTGGTAAAGAACATGCCTGCCAACACAGGAGACATAAGAGATGCAGGTTTGATCCCAGGGTTGGGAAGATCCCCTGGAGGAGAGCATGGCAACCCACTCCAGTATCCTTGCCTGGAGAATTCCATAGACAGAGGAGCCTGGCAAGCTGCAGTCCTAGGGTCGCAGAGTTGGACACAACTGAATCGACTTAGCACACATGCACACAACCAGAAACAGCCGGATCGGACAACACTGTCCAGGGCTCAGCAGCAGGTCTGGGCTCTGGGCCTCTCCCCAAGGTCACAAACCCCAACCCTGGGCATTTTGTGTGTGTGAAATTCGCTGTCATGTCTGACTCTTTGTGACCCCATGGATTGTAGCCTCTCAGGCTCCTCTGCCCATGGAATTCTCCAGGCCAGAATATTAGAGTGGGTAGTCATTCCCTTCTCCAGGGGATCATTCCAACCCAGGGATCCAACCCAGGTCTCCTGCATTGCAGGCAGATTCTTTACAGTCTGAGCTACCAGGGAAGCGCTAGCTGCAGCTAAACTCTGTTTTTGTGTCAGTTTCGTGAGCTTCCAGAAAGAATTCAGGACTATAATGTGAACAAACATCCTCTAACTGATCCATCTTAAGTAGCCAGGGTTTTGTGAATTACATGTTCTTGGGACGATGCACACCTTGGTTCTCTTAACTGTAAAAGATTTTTTTTTTTTTTCAAAGCCTAATAGTGAACCACTGGAGGTGGGGAAGGAGAAATGGGTGGAATGTTGCCAAGAGTGTGTTTCTGGTCAGTGATTGAAGGAGGAAAGGAAGGAGCCTGGACCTCATCTTACAGGTTGTGTGTGTGTGCACGGGCACATATCTGGGTACATGAGTGGGTGAGTGTGTGTGACTGTATTGAATGAGTATGCTTGTGTGTGTCTATAGGGATGTGTGTGAATGTGTTAGTGTGTTTGTGTTGCAGGAAGGAGGATCCCTTCCAGGGCCCGAGAGTGGGCTCTCGTTTGCATTTCTGAGTCTAACACTCAGAAATGAATTGTCCAAAGAGAACACATGTGCTGACTAAGCACGAGATTTTACTGGGAAGGGGTGCTCCAGTGGAGAGCAGCAGGATAGGGGGACCCAGGAAAACTGCTCTGCCACATGGCTCACAGTCTTGGATTTTATGGTGATAGGATTAGTTTCCGGGTTGTCTTTGGCCAATCATTCTGACTCAGAGTCCTTCCTCCTGGTGCACACATTGTTCAGCCAAGATGGACGCCAGCGAAAAGGATTCTGGGAGGTGGTCAGACATGTGGTGTCTCCTTTTGACCTTGCCTGAATTCTTCCGATTGGTGGTGGCTTATTAGTTCTGTGTTCCTCACCAGGACCTCCTGTGAAAATACCTCAGGCAGATGGTTACTGTGGTACCTGGCCAAGGTGGGCGGTTTCAGTCAGTGTTTCTCCTAACACTTAAACATGTGTGAAAGAGTTCTGTGACCATGCTGTCAGTGTGTGTGTGTGTGAGTGTATGTTAGTGTGTATGTACCTGAGTGTGCACATATGTAGAACATGCATTTGTGTCTGTCTGTCAGGGCTTGGGCATACACTCAATTTCTGGGGATAGTCCCATAGTTCACAGGTAACCTGTTGAGACCTCTAGTCTCAAAGGTTCATTCCTGGGCTAAATCCTATCGTTGCATCCCTGTTTGCTGAACCATGCTCAGAAAGTACATCTTTGTGGCACTCATATTCTTTTTCAGCCTACACTTGGAGATTCTGTGTTCAGAAGTAAAGCTAATTTTTTCTGAACTGTCCAGCCTCTAGGGGAACTAAAAGCAAGAACAGAATCTCCTTAGCCCAAGAACCTTCCCAGGATTACCCTCAAAGGAAGGCTGTTCTCACGACTTGTATTTGCATCCCTGGTGACTCAGATGGTAAAGAGTCTGTCTGCGATGCAGAAGACCTGTGTTTGACCCTTGGATGGGGAAGATCCCCTGGAGAAGGGAATTGCAACCCACTCCAGTATTCTTGCCTGGAGAATTCCATGGATAGAGGAGCCTGGCAGCCTATAGCCACAGAGTTGGACATGACTGATAGACTAACACACACATATGGTATGTTTGGAAGAACAAATGCATTTTGTTTTTTTAAAAAACCGTGCCTGGAGAAGACTTTAAGGCACGCGAACAACCTTGGAATATTTCTCACCTGCCTGCACATGAACAGCTTCTGAGGGGCCTGCAAAGGGAGTGTGGGGGTGGGGTCCCTGAGAGGGGATCGTGCCAGGAACCAGATTTCCTACAGCTACACTTAAAAATGGAAATGGATTAAAGATCTAAACGTAAGACCAGAAACTATAAAACTCCTAGAGGAGAACATAGGCAAAATCTCTCCGACATAAACCACAGCAGGATCCTCTATGACCCACCTCCCAGAATACTGGAAATAAAAGCAAAAATAAACAAATGAGACCTAATTAAACTTAAAAGCTTCTGCACAACAAAGGAAACTATAAGCAAGATGAAAAGACAGCCTTCAGAATGGGAGAAAATAATAGCAAATGAAGCAACAGACAAACAACTAATCTCAAAAATATACAAGCAACTCCTGCAGCTCAAGTACAGAAAAATAAACAATGCAATCAAAAAGTGGGCCAAAGAACTAAATAGACATTTCTCCAAAGAAGACATACAGATGGCTAACAAACACATGAAAAGATGCTCAACATCACTCATTATCAGAGAAATGCAAATCAAAACNTCTGTGGGAGAGGGAGAGGGTGGGATGATTTGGGAGAATGGCATTGAAACATGTATAATATCATATATGAAATGAATCGCCAGTCCAGGTTCGATGCATGAGACAGGGTGCTTGGGGCTGGTGCGCTGGGATGACCCAGAGAGATTGTACAGGGAGGGAAGAGGGAGGGGGGTTCAGGATGTGGAACACGTGTATACCTGTGGCGGATTCGTGTTGATGTATGGCAAAACCAATACAATATTGTAAAGTAATTAACCTCCAATTAAAATAAATAAATTTATTTTTAAAAATGGAGCCATCTGCAAGGCCTGTATTTCAGCCACCTAGGCAAGGACAGGTCACTCGTATTTTTCAGACCTTTTTAACGCTCCATTAAAATGTCTTTATGGGTCACAATTCTAATACAGATAATTTCTAATTTAACTACTGATAACCAGTCAATCCTAAAGGAAGTCAACCCTGAACATTCATTGGAAAGACTGATGCTGAAGCTCCAATATTTTGGCCTCTTGATTCGAAGACCTGACTCATTGGAAAAGACCCTGATGCTGGGAAAGACTGAGGCAGCAGAAGGAGGGGACGACAGAGGATGAGATGGTTGGATGGCATCATCAACTCAATTGACATAAGCTTGAGCAAGCTCTGTGAGTTGATGGACAGGGAAGCCTGGTGTGCTGCAGTCTGTGGGGTCATAGCTTCAGACATGACTTAGTGACTGAACAACAGCACTAATGTCTAGTTCAAAGTTGCTCTTGCAATTTTACTATTATTATTTCTTTGATTGCACTGCCTGTGGGATGCCAGTTCCCCAACCAGGGATGGGATCGGCACTCCCTGCAGTGAAAGCACAGAATGTTAATCACTGGACCACCAGGGAAGTCCCACTCTCACCATTTTAAAGGAAGCCCATTCCCATTCACTTTCTCGGTGGGGGTCCCCCTTCTAAAGTTTTATAAGTATTAACTCCTATTCCATTTTATTATTATCACTTGGGCTGTGCTGTGTCCTTGTTGAGGTGCATGGGCTTCGCCAGTTGTGGCACTCAGGTTCAGCAGTTTTGGTGAGTGGGTCTAGTTGCCTGGCAACTTGTGGGATCTTAGCTTCCCAACCAAGGATCAAACCCGTGTCCCCTCTATTGGAAGGCAGACTCTTAAGCAATTGGCCAGCAGGGAAATCCCATCCTACCTTTTTATTTTAAAGAGAAGTGTAGTGTAGGGTTATCCCTAGAATGATGTGGGTCAGGGTCAGGTTAGTGGTGTGTGTCCTGGGGAAAATCACATCCTGTAACTTACTCCCCATCTTTTCCCATCAGGCAAAGGATCGGGTGAAGCGATACACACACACACACACACACACACGCACACACACACACACACACGCACACGCGCGCACACACACACACACACACACACAGTCTCGGTGGAAGATGCAAAGTAAAATAAAGAAAAATTAAAGATATTGGTCCCGGATAAATGTTTTTATAATGCATTTAATTTGTAAGGCACAAAGGGTTTATGTAGATTGCTTTAACCTCTAAAAATACAAACTTGGCACTAACGTCAGGTAGTCAGGTAGTCAATTCATTTACTAAGTTTAAACGTAACATGGTAAAACTCACCTTCGGAATCTGACCCCTAAACAGATGTGAAACAGGAATCACAGCGACACATGCCAGACACAACTTCTTAAATGGCTAACTAAGGAAGTGGAGGGCTGGTGTTTGGCTGCCGCTGGTTAAACCATAGCATCCAGTAAGAGGAAAGAGAAAGTGGCCACCCTTTAAAGGGCTTTGCTCCTCTTAGCAGACATCTTTTTCTAAATCCCAGAAATCTCAGAATGTTAATGCATCTTCCTTTTTTTCCAAATGAATCACCAGGTGAGTAGGTGTATACTTTTTTCCTAACAAGTTTTTAACATCAATTACATGCTGCCTCCAACTCCACAAGCGAGTTTTCTGGAAGGTGTGTGCCAATGTCAAAAGATCACCTAGCTGATGACGCTGGAACCCTGGGAGTCTAGATGAGCGTGGCAGGAGTCTCCCATTCTGTCCTCCAAGCCTTGAGTAGGAACCCAGCCCCCACACACAGCTGCTGCTGTGAGGCTGGCTCAGGAGTAGGGGGGAGGGGAAGTCAGATGAACCAGAACACTCTTTTGACAGTACTTTCCACTTCCTTCCCAGCTTGCCTATTTACCAGAACTGCCCAAGAGGAGTCACCAAGAATTTAATCTCCCTGGATTTTCCCTGCCTGACCTCAAAATGACGCTAGAGAGAGCAGAGAAACAGCAGGACCCAGGCTAACCCAACACGACATCATGGCGGAAGAGGTGGGTGTGACGCCATCTGAAGAATCGAGATGTGCTTGGTCTACGTTACAACAGGAGCAGGGAGTTTCTGCAACACAGATGACGTTCAGAGTCCTCCTGCAGGCGTGGTGTCTGGGAGGGAGGGAGCAAGAGAAGGCCCCTGAAAGGAGGCCAGAAGGAGAAACACAGAGAGGCACTCTCCTCTGTACCTTCCCTGGAAACAGGGGCAGAGGCATCATGGAGGCAGGAACACAGCTTCCGGTTGTGCTGGGGCCCTCCCACAGCTTCCGGTCCTGCTGGTCTTCGCAGTTCCCTGCGTCTCTGTGGACCCTGAAGTTCTCCATCCCTCTGAAACTTGGCTACAAGTACCCTCTTGAGCTCTGTGGTGCCAAATCTTTTTGTTTTAGGTCTTCTAGGGCTGACCAACAAGGTATTACCAAGGCGGGGGGTTGGGGGAGGCGGGGAGTGGTCCCTTCACCAGTCCTTGAAAATGAACTAACACAATACCACAGAGGCAGGAAATTATATGTGGTTTGAATGCGTATGTGTGAAAGAGTCTGAAGACTTGGAAGATACTCACCAACACGTTATCAGCAGTTATCTAAGTGTAGTGAAATTCTAGGTGACTTTTATCTTCCACCTTCTGACTTCGTTTCAAATATCAAAACAAGCGAGTATCACTTTGTAATTATAAAAATAATTTTGTTTTTAAAAAGTTAAACTACCATTTTAGAGCAGAAGGCTATGCATGATTATGAAAACTATCACAGAAAAACACATTTAAAAAAAATAAAGGAGGTTAATAATAGATAAGACTTGAATTCAAGCCTTATTCGCTTTGAAACTTAAACTGCAAAACTCATGCCCTAAATATCATGGATTACAAGGTCCCGGAATGCCAAAGATATAAATGAACATAAACCAGACAATTGGAGTGTATAACAACTGGTATTATTCAGATGCACAAGTGAGCTGACAAATTACAAGGCTAGGAATAATTTCCTGTTGAGTAAATCATGCTATGGTATCCACATTGCTAAAGTATGAACATTATTTTGCAAAGGATGGTTACTGGGGGCGGGGGGTGGGGGGGAGGCAAAGGAGACACTCTTTCCATAGTCTAGCTCACACAGCTGAGAAAGGAGACAGAAAACAGTCTGGCTTCACTTCATTCTTTTGGCAACATCTGAATATGCATGTTCAATCTCCTGGTCAGAGGGACATGTGTTTGTGAATTCATCCCAAGCATACACGTTGTTCAAGTACCTCCAGATGCCAGTCATTTCAGAAGGAAATTCAAAATCTTTGTATCTCTTGGCCACGACTTGAAAATGAAAAGGAAACAGTCAGAAAGGGAAAACCCACAAACGTAGGCAGTTACATCAGACAATCCATTCTTCAGAAGCGTGTAATATATTCTTTCTCAAGTTCCCATGTCCTACAGCCGTTCAAGCTGCCCAAGTTGCGATATGAGTTTTCAGGGGGCATACTGAGCATGGGACTCAAAACAGAGGTGGTACACAACCATGCCCATCCATTCATCACAGACAGTCCTCGTGACCCACTGGCATGGATTTGCTCTATTGTCTAGTCGCTCAGTCGTGTCCAGCTCTTTTGTGACCCCATGGACTGTAGCCCACCAGGCTCCTCTGTCCTTGAGATTTCCCTGGCAATAATACTGGAGTGGACCACTATCTCCTCCTCCAGGGGATCTTCTTGACCCAAGGATTGAACCCAAATCTCCAGTGCAGATTCTTTACCATCTGAGCCACCAGGGAAGCCCTGAGCTTGCTGTAACCTGGTGGATTTCTCTTTGTCTTTCTCTCCTTGTGTTCTGCTGCTGAAACCCCAAGTACCTGGGTATGTTACACCTGTGGATTTTCATCATTCTGCCCCTGAAAGGATCATTTCACTGTGGGTCTACCATGTGCAGAGGGCAGATTCATGAACTGAAAAATCCTTATTCTCAAGGAAACAGTGGATGTCTTCCCAGGTGGCTCAGAGGTTAAAGTATCTGCCTACAATGTGGGAGACCAGGGTTCGATCCCTGGGTCAGAAAGATCCCCTGGAGAAGGAATGACACCCCGCTCCAGTATTCTTGCCTGGAGAATCCCAGGGACAGAGGAGCCTGGTGGGCTACAGTCCACAGGGTGGCAAAGAGTTGGACATGACTGAGCGACTTCACTTACTTACTTAAGGATGGGGTAGCTGAGAATGGATATCATGAAAACACAGTGGTGTGAGATGTCTCCTCTGGCTGGAGGGTGTCACTGAGAATTCACCACAAAGGAGGGTGTATCCTCTTGCAGATGATATGAATTCCCTGGGGTGGCCTTAACAAAGCACTACAGCCGTGGGTGGCTTGAAACAACAGAAATGTCTTCTCCCACACTCCTGGAGGCCCAGAGTCCAAGATCACAGTGCCAGCAGGGCCGGGCTCCCTCTGAAGCCTCCGGGAGGATCCGTTCCAGGTCTCTCCCTGTCTCTGTCTCATGGGAGCACAGCTCCTGTCTCCACCTGGCCCTTTCCCTGTGTTGGTGTCTCTGAATCCAAATTCCCTTTTATAAGAACATCTGTCATGTTGGATTAGGGGCCCATTATACTGCTCCTAATCAATTAACATGATCCTATCTTAACTAATTAGGGCTTCCCTGGTGGCTCAGAGGTTAAATCATCTGCCTCCAATGCGGGAGACCTGGGTTCGATCCCTGGATCGGGAAGATCCCCTGGAGAAGGAAATGGCAACCCACTCCAGTATTCTTGCCTGGAGAATCCCATGGACGGAGGAGCCTGGTAGACTACAGTCCATGGGGTCGCAAAGATTCGGACACAACTGAGCGACTTCACCTCACCTCATCTTAACTAATTACATCTGCAAAAACTCTATTTCCAAATAAGGTAAGTTTTGAGATATTTGGAGTTAGGACTTGGGTCTAACTTAGATACAAATTTGGGGGGACAAATACTTGGAAAGCTATGACAAACCTAGACAGCTTATTAAAAAGCAGAGACATCACTTTGCCAACAAATGTGCGTATAGTCAAAGCTATGGTTTTTCCATAAGTCATGTATGGATGTGAGAGTTGGACTGTAAAGAAAGCTGAGTGCTAAAGAACTGATGCTTTTGGACTGTGGTGTTGGAGAAGACTCTTGAAAGTCCCTTGGACTGCAAGGAGATTCAACCAGGCAATCCTAAAGGAAATCAATCCTGAATATTCATTAAGAGGACTGATGCTAAAGTTCCAATACTTTGGCCAAGTGATGCAAAGAGCTGACTCATTGGACAAGACCCTGATGCTGGGAAAGATTGAAAGCAGGAGAAGTGGACGGCAGAGGATGAGATGGTTGGATGGCATCACCTACTCAATGGACATGAGTTTGAGTAAGCTCCAGTAGATGGTGATGGACAGGGAGGCCTGGCGTGCTGCAGTCCATGGGGTCCCAGAGAGTCGGGCACTACTGAGCAACTGAACGACAATACTTGGAAGGACAGTATTTCCCATTATATTGGCTCCTGGGATGTTTGTACAACATGAGTGTGGAATCTGTCACCAATCAGAAGCTCTTCGGGACTTATTTCTCAGATTTTGGAAGCTGGGAGCTAACGATGCAGCAAGACAGGATCGCATATCTTTTCATAGAGCCTCCTAAATAATTATCTTTTACTTGAATTCAATCTTACTAGAGGTTAATGTCAAGACTCCTGCTTTTCTTTTGTTTGCGTTTGCCTGCTTTTGCTTTACCCAAACATTCTGAGTAAATTTATTACATATGTGCCTCTCATAAATGTAAACTTGTTTTTTATCATATCTTATTAATGTAATACTTTGTTTCCCAACTTCCTGTAAATATTTTTGCATTTGTGTATGTGTGTGTCTCCATCTCTGATGGTTTGGAAGGCTTATGGTCTGTTTTAACTCTTCCAGTGGTGGTTGTTGCTTAGTTGCTAAGTTGTGTCTGACTCTTTGTGACTACATGGACCTGCCAGGCTCCTATTACAGGATTTCCCAGGCAAGAATACTGGAGTGGGTCCAGTGGTTTCCTATATAACTTTAAATAATAGGAATTCTTTATTTCTTGATTTATCAACTATTCTTTGATTGACCTCTACTTACTCCTGATAATAAGCAAGGAAATTAGTATACTTACACTTCTTTTTGGTTCTGATCTATTATCCTCCTTCCAATGGTGTGAAAATTGAAGTTTCGTACATCTGATTCAGTCCTGTAGCTATAATTCCCACTGCTGCTGAGTTTTAGTTCTGGTTTCAGATCTACCACCCATCCTTTTATACCACACGCCTTCTCTGTTCCTGGATTCTTATTTTATTATCCTTTCTTATTATGTCATCATATAGAAATTTTATTTTTACAAAATGGCTCAGAGTGTTTATTCCATCAAGACCAGAAGTCTAGGTAAAAGCAACAATTTACTTGGATATAAAATTCTTACATCACACCTCCTTTCCTTTAATCCTTTAACTATTGGCTGTGCTGGGTCTTCGCTGTGGCACACAGGCTTCTCTAGTTGCAGTGCATGGGTTTAGCTGCCCCAAAGCATGTGGGCTCTGAGTTTCCCAGCCAGCCATCGAACCTGCATCCCCTGCATTGGAAGGTGGTTTCTTAACCACTGGGCCACCAGGGAAGTCCCCAACACTTTAATTGTTAAAACACTGTTTTCTGGCCTTTTTTTTTTTAATTTAAATTTTAGTTTTTTTTACTTTACAATACTGTATTGGTTTTGCCATACATTGACATGAATCCACCACA
>SJYQ01005175.1:858543-874366 GCA_006410935.1 Redunca redunca | reverse complement strand
AAGTATTTTGTGAAACAGGTCCTATTGAAGACGAATCCAGAACTTGTCGGAGGGTTCCGCTTCTGCTGTTTGGGGCAAGGTTGTAAACAGACAAGCCCCTGAGCATCTGCGGATGGTAACTGTGGGAGAGAGGGATTGGAGTCTGTCGACTGGGGTATCTGTGGAAAGCAGCTGCTATCCTTAGGGAAGAAAAAGTGGAGAAGGGAAGTGGCTATAAGTCTATCACTGACAACACATCCCATGAAGTCTTACTCTCATTTCTGACGCCGTGAGTTTTACTGTGCTAGACCTAGCAGCCTCGTTGAGGTTCACAAAGCATCACCTCCTATGTGGCAAGATTGAAGTTATTAGGGTGGAATTTATTGCTGCCAGAATAAAACCACGAAAGAAAATCACAGTCATTATTCATTATCTGCTAATCATGTTTAATAGATCATGTGACTCTATGTTCCTTATTTGGTGTAGGGCAAGTTGGTAAATAACTCTTTAGTTAATATCCTTGAATGTTCCTAATTCTTTTAGTGTGAAAAATCTGTTACAAGCAGTGTTTTTTAATAAGGTTAAAAGGCATGCATGTTTTAAGGTTGCAACAGTTATAATGTTGTGTAAGGTTGCAAGCCTTGAGGAATTTACCTATTTTCGTTACTTAGATCTGAGAGTCTTTGACAGAAGAACAAAAAAGGGAAGAATGAAAGAGGAACAAAGATGTGGATGGTGGAGATTAAGAAATTTGGTTGTTTTTGGCAAGGAAGTTAGGAGTCCAATCTTTGATAAAAAATCAAAGTTGCTCACTATTCAGGCTTTGTGATGAGTTGTCCTGAGTAAGAACTGTTCTCCAATACTTAAGAACACCAACAAATAGTTATCTCCTCCTTCAACACCTCCACCTGTCTGGAACATTTTCAAACAGTAAGACCTATCATTTTTTCAAAGTCCAGCTCCATATTTTTTGCAAAATGTTTTCCAGATTAGCTCCTATAAGAAATTTCCACTGCTTTTTCTTTAATAAATATAGTAACTTACGCTTATGCAGTTAGTGCCTTTGTAATCTCCACACCTCCCGGCAACGTATACTGTTTTCCTAATTAGAGCTAAATGCCTGGGACCCTTTTGTGTTGCCCACCCTCTTCCCCTTGAGAAATACCATTTAAATAAATGTTGTAGACCAAAATCACTTCAGTTAAACTGCCCTTAAAATGATTTATGGACAAAAATGTTAGTTGTAGGAATACTAATCATGATTTTTAAAAAGTAGGAACAATCTTTAACAATTAGAGATTGGTCAAATTCTGTCATAATCACTTAGTGGTATATTATCTAGCTATTTTTTAAAAGCCATTAAGCTAGTCTTTCTAATGGAAAATGTGACCGGTGTGATTGCTTTGATGTGAAAAACAGTATAAAACAAAGAGTAAAAAAGGAAGTAACCAAAATACATAAATCATCATTACTGGAATTACCACTCTAAAACAACTAAGAAGGTAATTTTTTTTTAATCAATTTTTTTTACTTAGTGGATGAAAGGGGCTTCTCCCCCCCCCCATAAAAAATTATGCTTCATAACATTCACCTATATTACTCTCACCTTTCTAATGTGGGAAAAACATACAAACAAACATGTTCTCCAGAAGTGTATTGCAACTTTTTAGTAGTTCAGGAGCTTTCCTTTGAAGCTTTTCTTTATTTACTTATTATAGTTATATCTAAGACTACACTACATATCTGATTTACTGGTGGAAAAACTCCTACGAATTTTACACATTACACAGTGCATACTTTTCAGGGGTCACTACCATACATAAATGGGATCTTGATATCATTTGATACCTTTTGGGATCAGGAAAGTCTTTAAACAGCGAGGGGCTTCCCTGGTGGCTCAGACGGTGAAGAATCTACCTGCAGTGCAGGAGACTCAGGTTGGATTCCTGGGTCAGGAAGATTCCCTGTAGAAGTAAATGACAACCCACTCCAGTACTCTTGCCTGGAGAAGTCCATGGACATAGGAGCCTGACAGGCTATGATTCACAGGATCGCAGAGAGTCAGACACGAATGAGCAACTAACACTTTCACTCTTTGAACAGCCACCACCAAGAGCAATAAAACTGTAAGAAAGGTTTAAAACCTAAACTCATTTTATTCATTCTTTAACTATTTATTGAGTATCTACTGTGTCCCAGTCACTGTTCTAGACTTGGGGAACCTATGGTAAATAGAGCAGCCATGGTCCCTACTACATTTTAATGATAATAGACCTTAAATAAACTATAAGATCGTGCTAGGTAGGGAGTTAAAATGAGTGAATATTTTAGAATAGGTGACTAAGGAAAACCTCTAAATGAAGTAAGTGAAGTCACTCAGTCGTGTCCAACTCTGGGACCCATGGACTGTAGCCTACCAGGCTCCTCTGTCCATGGGATTTTCCAGGCAATCGTACTGGAGTGGATTGCCATTTCCTTCTCCAGCGGATCTTCCCAGCCCAGGGATGGAACCCGGGTCTCCCCCATTGTAGACAGACACTGTACAATCTGAGCCACCCAGGAAGTCCTTAGGAAAACCTCTAAAAGAGTGTTACTTCTATTTGACAGGAGAATCCAGCTTTGCAGAAATTGGGGAAACAAATGCTTGCAGAGGGGACAAAAATGTAAAACCCAGAGGCATGAACTATCTTGGAATATCTTAGGGACCAAAAAAGCAAAATTAAAAGCAATTGAAAGCAACCATAATGTAGATTTTATTCTAAGTGTTTTTACATTTTTTTAACTTGAGTAATTAAAGGGTTTAGTTGACTTGTATGTAACACAATTACTAATATACATGGAATTAAATATATCCTTATTTGCTATTTGTCCCATCTCTCTTTTATTGAGTTTCTCCTTTTATTGCCTTCTTTTAGATTATCTTTTGTTATTCCATTTCTTCCATGCCATAAGCTTGACACTTATGTATTATTTAGTAATTTATATTACACATCTTCCTAGACAATGTAAGGACCCGAGAACACATCATTTACTGCCTCACTGCATGTTACGTACATTGTGTCTACTTAATATATATTTCCTTAAGACATATGATTAATATGTGTTTATATTTACTCAAATATTTACTTTGTTGTACTTTATGACTCCTTGAGTTTCTAAGCTTCTATCTGGCATCTTATTTCTTCTTCCTGAAGAACAAGTTTTAGTATCTCCTTTGTACATGGGTGCTGGGGACAAATTCCATTTTTGTATCCTGAAAGAAACTTATTTATTTCACCTCATTTTCAAATAACATTTTTGCTGAATTAGCAGCTATTGTATTTTATCATTTTGAAGATATATTCCATTGCATTTGGCTTCCAAAAATTTTTTTTTTGAGAAATAATGTTGGTTTTATTTTTGCCCTTTTAATCTGTTTTTTCCTTTGGCTGTTTATAAGATGTCCATCTTAAAATTGAAGCAGTATTATTACAATGTAACTAAACATTTTTGTATTTTTTTAATATACTTTGTTTTCTTTTTGAGTTTATAGTGCTTCTTGAAACTGGGGTCTCATGTTTTTTCTGTTTTGGAAAGTTCTCAGCTCTCATCGGTTATTGTCTCCACCCTACTCCTTTGCCCTCTCCCCTCCTGGTACTCCACTTAAATGTATAATATATTCGATCATTTCAATTTATCCCTTATGTTCCATGTATTTGTCACTGTAGTTCATTCTGGATAATTCTTACCTGTCATTTCATTCTTCTCTAATAGTCTCTAAATTCCTATTAAACTTAATTTGTTGAAACATTGATTTCAGTTATTATGTTTTTGGTTGTTATCAGTTCAAGCATTTCTCTTTGGTTCTGTTTTATAGTTTTCCTGTTAGCTATCCAATAATCTATCTCATTCTGATCTTTTATTTTCTTAAACATATTAAGCATAACTACTTTAAAACTCACGTTGAGTGACATTGGGATTTGCTGTTACTTGAAACTTCTTGTTTCTTCATTGTGTGTGTTGTTTATCATATTATCTTACTTATATGTATTTTTATTTTATATCTTTTTGTTTATAAAGTTTTGTTAATTTATGTTATTTTATTTTTGTTTAAATGCCAGAACTAGCGAAGGAAACTATACTTTGAGGTTTAGGATGTTGATAGGAAGGATTACATCTCCTGGCAGAGGCTCTCGCCACTAGTAATCCAGAATCAGATGATTAGAAAGTCTATTTCTAGTTCAAAACTTTTGCCTTAGTATAGACGTTTGGGATCTTAACTTGAAGCCTGTAGAGTTAACCAGGGCAGTCTCTGAAATCCAGTCTTTGTCTAACTCATTGAGCTAATCAGAAGCTCTGTTCAGCTTCTCAACCATCTTCTCAAGAATCATCAGGTATCCCAGATAAGCTATTATAAATGCTGGATTCAACAACTCTGGGATTTTCTTTCTCTGGATTTTCTACTACCTTATTAGCTCTCTCTGATGCCTTCAGATATGCATTTATACTTTGTCCAGCTCTCTGAGTTCTCAGAAGAAGGACTGCAGGTATACCTTGAAGATATTGTGGGTTTGGTTCCAGATCGCAATAAAGCAAATACCACAATAAAATGAGTCACACTATTTGTTTCTCAGTGGCTTAAAATTTATGTTTACACTGTACTGTATTCTATTAAGTGTGAAATAGCATTATGTCTTAAAAAGTAAAAAATAATCTACAGTCCTTAGATTATTGTTTATATTTAGTCATAATTTTAATAAGCATTATTAATATTTAAAGGAATATTACCATCCCTTTAAAAATATTTTATTGCTAAAAAATGCTAATCTTCATCTGAGTCTTCAGTTGAGTTGTAATCATTTAGCTGGTGGAGGGTTTGAAATATTTTTGAGAATTCCCAGATTTGACACACAGACATGAAGTGAGCAAATGCTTTTGGAATAATGGTACCAAGAGACTTGCTCAATGCAACATTGACACAAACCTTCCATTTGTTAAAAAAAAAAAGAAAAAGAAAAAAACACAGTATCTGTAAAGCACAATAAAGAATCAGTGGAAAAGAATCTGCCTGCCAGTGCAAGAGACGTAGAAAGTATGGCTTCAGTCTATGGGTCAAGTATGGCTTCAGTCTATGGGTCAGGAAGATCCCTTGGAGGAGGAAATGGCAACCCACTCCTTTATTCTTGCCTGGATAATCCCATGGACAGAGGAGCCTGGCAGGNAGAGGAGCCTGACAGGCTACAGTTCATGGGGTTCCAAAGTGTCAGACACGACTGGGCATGTGCACACACACTTAACACTATACAGAAAAAATCAGTTCCAGAAAAAGATTTAAATGTGAAAGGAAAACCTAGTAAACCTTCAGAAGACAAGACGGTGAGATATCTGTATGCCCTTACAGTCTGTGTGTGTGCTCAGTCGCTAAGTCATGTCTGACTCTATGGACTGCAGCCTGCCACGCCTTTCTGTCCATGGAATTTCCCAGGCAAGAATTTTGGGGTGGCTTGCCATTTTCTTCTTCAAGGGATCTTCCCAACCCAGAGATCAAACCATCTCCTGCATTGGCACGTGGGTTCTTTACCACTGAACCACCAGTGAAGCACCATGCCCTTCAGTCGCAGAGTTGTGTGCGACTCTTTGTGACCCCATGGACTGCAGCATGCCAGGCTTCCCCGTCCATTGCTAACTCCCGGAGTTTACTCAAACTCATGTCCGTTGAGTACATGATGGCGTCCAACCATCTCATCCTCTGTCGTCCCCTTCTCCCCACACCTTCAATCTTTCCC
Source organism: Redunca redunca (assembly GCA_006410935.1). Classification (NCBI taxonomy): domain Eukaryota; kingdom Metazoa; phylum Chordata; class Mammalia; order Artiodactyla; family Bovidae; genus Redunca; species Redunca redunca. Next base: position 868,622 of record SJYQ01005175.1, on the reverse strand, counting down.
AGCATCAGTGTCTTTCAATGAATCAGTTCTTCTCATCAGATGGCCAAAGTATTGGAGTTTCAGCTTCAGCATCAGTCCTTCCAATGAATACTCAGGACTGATTTTCTTTAGGATTGACTGGTTTGATCTTGCAGTCTAAGGGACTCTCAAGAGTCTTCTCTAACACCACAGTTCAAAAGATATGCCTTTATACTAGGTAAATGCAAAATCTATTTTTTAAAATTACATTCAGATACATTTTTAAAACTCTGTTCAGAAGACCTCATAAGCCCTTAGAGTAGTAGTTAATTTCAGTTAGGTATAGGAAATGTACACAAATGAGCCTGAAACATTTTGTTGTTCTATTTAGGAAGGAAACTGTCCTAGTCTACCAGGATCACATCAAATGATTCAGGAGCCAACTGAAAAGCATCCCTCTGGCCAGAGATGGAATGACTTAGTATCAATAAGGACATGCAGGTTTCTAGAAATCCTGAAATCCCCTTGAGTGCACACTGGAACATATCAAATGCAGTGGATTAAAATATCTGTAATTATATAATGTCCTCAAATTCATGAGTTCTTAATAATAAAACCAACAAACAGCATCTAATTGGTCAATATTGAAGGATGTTATAGAATCATGCATTATTTTGAAAAAAAATTTTTAAAAAGTGATTTGTCCTGTCTTTCCTATATGAACTGTACCACAGGTAAGCAAATAGTAAATGAGGGGAAGTTTTTCTATATAAATGTATTAAGAATGAATAATAAAATTAGAACATTTTAAGATTCCTAATGAATAAACAGGTTTATTCATTGTATCAATATATCAACAGCTACTAACGTGACAAATAAGGAAACTATATGCCTCTTAATGGAAAAACACACCATCACCTATTAAGAATTTTTGCCAAAAAAATCAAACCTGATAATTAGGAAATACAGAGAATGTTAAACACAGTGAATGTGCAATCAGAAAAATTTCATCTATAGAAGTCATGGGACAGATTAACTTCAACAAATATGTTGCCAGAGGGAAAGAAGATGGGGAAAAGTGTAGATTAAAAGAGACACACCTAAAAGACATATGAAGCAATGTGTGAACTTGTGTTAGTTAACTATTGCTGTGTAACAGGTACTGCAAGATTTAACAGCTTAAAACTAAAAAGATGTATCACTCACAGAGTCAGAGGGTCAGGAATCCAGGAGTGGTTTAGCTAGTCTCATGACCTAGGGTCTCATGAGTTTGCAGTCAAGCTGTTAACTAGGCTGCAGTCTTCTGAAGACTTGACTGTTCATAGAGGATTCACCTCCAAGATGGCTCATTTGCAAGGCTACCTGAGTGTTCTTATAGTATGGCACCTGGCCATCCCCAAAGGAAGTAATCCAAGAGACAGTGATCCAAGACAAGCTAAAAATCACTCAAAATGGTGTACCATTCTTGTCAGATGATCCCTGAAACAGTGTGGGAGGAAATTATGCAACAGCATGCCTACCTGGAAGCTGTCTACCAAAATTTGACCTCCAGAGTCACATTCTTCCAGTATGACAAATACACTCAACCTCCACCAAAGCTCCCCGAAACTTTCATCCTATTACAGCATTAACTCAAAGTCTAGAAACGTAAATTCTAGGTGTGGATGAGGATTTTCAGGTATACTTCCTTAAACACTGATCTTTAGAGTTCCTCTTGATCCGAAAGTGAAAGTGTTAGTTCTTTAGTCATATCCAACTCTTTGCAACCCCATGGACTAGCCCGCCAAGGCTCCTCTACCCATGGGATTCTCCAGGCAAGAATACTGGAGTGGGTTGCCATTTCTTCTCCAGGGGATCTTCCCGACCCAGGAATCGAATCCAAGTCTCCCGCATCACAGGCAGATTACCATCTGAGCCATCAGGGAATAAAGACACACAGTATCTGCCTCCACAACTTAACATAAAATAGGATAACCACTACAGATGTGTGTTTAAAAGGAGGGAAGTTAGGTGCAGAAGTTAGCTCCACAGGTTCACAGAAATTCTGAAATCCACCGGGGAACAGGTTGGCAGTTTCTTGATTAAGATTCAAGATGTCAGAATAAATCTTCAGGGCTCTTAACTACTTTCTGGTGCTCAGATCCACCCAATGAGTTATCCTCCGTTTTCTATATTTGCAGCTATATACTTGTGTGCCTGTAGAAGCTTGTATGTCCAAAAGTCTCTTAATTTGGTGCTCTATCCTTTCCACTTCAGGCTGGCAAACAGCCAACTAATATAATTCTCTTTTAAAAGTCTCTCTTAAAACATTATATTCTGCTGATATAATCCCTTTATAAACGTTGTGGATCTCCTGTGAATTTTACTTGAATTCTCGCCATTAGACAAAACAATGCCCATAAATATCTTCCATATAAACCCTTCTCTACTTTGGGCTTTTGATACACCACACCCTTAAATTCTTAGAAGCCCTATAATTTGAGAGATTTTGTCAGGCACACTCTTTATGTTGAATAAAACACTGAAGCCCCACACTAGATCTTTCTGAGCTCTTAAAGGGCATTAAAACTACATCCCCAACTTCATATTTTCCTGTTAGTGCTTTGCATTTGTTCTTGTTCTGAGCCATTTACTAATTTTACCATTTGTCACCTACAGAGACTGGGAATCTTCAAATCCCCAAAGTTCTGGCTCCTTCTTGTTTGATGGTTCTTCCTTTAACTTCTCTCTCCCCTCTCACATTTTACTATAAGCAACAATGAAAAACCAAGTGACATCGTCAGCACTACTCTGGCTGGAAATTGCCTTAACCAAGTCCCCCTGTTCATTAGGCATATTTTCTACTTTGCACAAAACCACAGATGACAAATCTGCTAAACCTTCTGCCACTTTTGCTCTAATTTCCAATAAGATATTTTTAATTTGTTAAGATTTCATCTGCAGCCTCCTCAAAGTTATTATGCATTTATAAATAATTTCGTCAAACCTTTTCAAACTTTCACTACTGCTTTCCAACTCCCTCCACCTTTTGCCCACTGTACTTTAAATCCACTCCTTTTTTTTTTTTTTTTTCCATCTCCACCAATGGCATTTAGGATCATATTTCTCCAACCAAGGATCGAACCTGTGTCCCTTGCAGTAGAAGCACAGAGTCTTAACCACTGAACCATAGAAGTCCCAGTCACTATTATATCAGGTTTCTGTTATGTCACAACCCCACTTTCAGGTACCCAAATCTTCGTTACTTTTGTATCACTTTATAGCCAAACTATCCACAAACATAACTTTTAAAGCAACAAACATTTCTGTCTCAGGCAGTGTCTGAGGGTCAGAAATGCAGGAGTGACTTAGCTGAGTGCCTGTGGCTGCCTCTTATGATGTAACAGTCCCGTTGTCAGCTGGGGTAAAAATCATTTAATGGCTTAAATAATGCTAGATGCTAGCATCTAGCTGCCATAATGCTACTACTGTGGGCAGGAATCCCTTAGAAGAAATGGCGTAGCCATCATGGTCAACAAAAGAGTCTGAAATGCAGTACTTGGATGCAATCTCAAAACCGACAGAATGATCTCTGTTCGTTTCCAAGCCAAACCATTCAATATCACAGTAATCCAAGTCTATGCCCCAACCAGTAACACTGAAGAAGCTGAAGTTGAACGGCTCTATGAAGACCTAGAAGACCTTTTAGAACTAACACCCAAAGAAGATGTCCTTTTCATTGCATCACCTGGACATCACCAGATGGTCAACACCAAAATCAGATAGATTATATTCTTTGCAGCCAAAGATGGAGAAGCTCTATACAGTCAACAAAAACAAGACTGGGAGCTGACTGTGGCTCAGATCATGAACTCCTTACTACCAAATTCAGACTGAAATTGAAGAAAGTAGGGAAAACCACTAGACCATTCAGGTATGACCTCAATCAAATCCCTTATGATTATACAGAGGAAGTGAGAAATAGATTTAAGGGACTAGATCTGACAGAGTGCCTGATGAACTATGGACTGAGGTTCGTGACATTCTACAGGAGACAGGATCAAGACCATCCCCATGGAAAAGAAATGCAAAAAAGCAAAATGGCTGTCTGGAGAGGCCTTACAAATAGCTGTGAAAAGAAGAGAAGTGAAAAGCAAAGGAGAAAAGGGAAGATATAAGCATCTGAATGCAGAGTTCCAAAGAACAGCAAAGAGGTATAAGAAAGCCTTCCTCAGTGATCAATGCAAAGAAATAGAGGAAAGCCACAGAATGGGAAAGACTAGAGATCTCTTCAAGAAATTTAGAGATATCAAGGGAACATATCATGCAAAGATGGGCTCGATAAAAGACAGAAATGGTATGGACCTAACAGAAGCAAAAGATATTAAGAAGACGTGGCAAGAATACACAGAAGAACTGTATGAAAGAGATCTTCATGACCAAGATAATTATGATGGTATGATCACTCACCTAGAGCCAGACATCCAGGAATGTGAAGTCAAGTGGGCCTTAGAAAGCATCACTGCGAACAAAGCTAGTGGAGGTGATGGAAGTCCTGTGGAGCTATTTCAAATCTTGAAAGATGATGCTGTGAAAGTGCTGCACTCAATATGCCAGCATATTTGGAAAACTCAGCAGTGGCCACAGGACTGGAAAAGGTCAGTTTTCACTCCAATCCCAAAGACAGGCAATGCCAAAGAATGCTCAAACTACCACACAATTGCACTCATCTCACACGCTAGTAAAGTATTGCTGAAAATTCTCCAAGCCAGGCTTCAGCAATACGTGAATCATGAACTTCCAGATGTTGAAGCTGGTTTTCGAAAAGGCAGAGGAACCAGAGATCAAATTGCCAACATCTGCTGGATCATGGAAAAAGCAAGAGAGTTCCAGAAAAATATTTATTTCTGCTTTCTTGACTATGCCAAAGCCTTTGACTGTGTGGATCGCAATAAACTGTGGAAAATTCTGAAAGAGATGGGAATACCAGACCACCTGACCTGCCTCTTGAGAGACCTGTATGCAGGTCAGGAAGCAACAGTTAGAATTGTACATGGAACAACAGACTGGTTCCAAATAGGAAAAGGAGTATGTCATGGCTATATATTGTCACACCACTTATTTAACTTCTATGCAGAGTACATCATGAGAAAAGCTGGGCTGGAGGAAACACAAGCAGGAATCAAGATTGCCGGGAGAAATATCAAATACCTCAGATATGCAGATGACACCACCCTTATGGCAGAAAGTAAAGAGGAACTAAAAAGCCTCTTGATGAAAGTGAAAGAGGAGAGTGAAACAGCTGGCTTAAAGCTCAACATTCACAAAACGAAGATCATGGCATCTGGTCCCATCACTTCATGGGAAGTAGATGGGGAAACAGTGTCAGACTTTATTTTGGGGGGCTCCAAAATCACTGCAGATGGTGACTGCAGCCATGAAATTAAAAGACACTTACTCCTTGGAAGAAAAGTTATGACCATCCTAGATACATATTGAAAAGCAGAGACGTTACTTTGCCAACAAAGGTCCATCTAGTCAAGGCTATGGTTTTTCCAGTGGTCATGTATGGATGTGAGTTTGGACTGTGAAGAAAGGTGAGCGCCAAAGAATTGATGCTTTTGAACTGTGGTGTTGGAAAAGACTCTTGAGAGTCCCTTGGACTGCAAGGAGATCCAACCAGCCCATTCTGAAGGAGATTAGCCCTGGGATTTCTTTGGAAGGAATGATGCTAAAGCTGAAGCTCCAGTACTTTGGCCACTTCATGCGAAGAGTTGACTCATTGGAAAAGACTCATGCTGGGAGGGACTGGGGGCAGGAGGAGAAGGGGACGACAGAGGATGAGATGGCTGGATGGCATCACTGACTTGATGGACATGAGTCTGAGTGAACTCCAGGAGTTGGTGTTGGACAGGGAGGCCTGGCGTGCTGCGATTCACAGGGTTGCAAAGAGTCGGACACGACTGAACGACTGAACTGAACTGAACCGAATGCTAGATGTCCAAGATAGCTTACTCTCATTGGTAGGATGCTTCAGTTCTTTATCGGTTATTTAGCAGAATGCCTCAGTTTCTCACCTTATACCTCTCCACAGAACAGCCTGTCTCCCCATTAAGCAAGAAATCCAAAAGAAAGAGAGAAGCCACCATGCCTTCTACATTGAAGGGATCACTGGGCACCATTTCTGAAGCCTGCTACCACCGGACTTTATCTGGATCATGATTCAAACAAAGTTTAAAACACACACACACACACACACACACACTTAAGATAATTGGAAATTTGGAGGCTTAGTGAATACTAGATGATATTGGGGAAGTATTATAAATTTGTGTTATAGTAATTTTTAAAGATCCCTATTTTTTAGAGATGTATATGGAAATATTTAGAGATGTAACAATATAATATCTGGGATATACGTTAAGATATTAAAAGAGAGAAAGTGAGTAGTAGTATAAAGGAAGCTGAATTGGTTATCAGTTGATAACTATTGATGCTCGGTGGTAGATAAATCAGACATCATTATTTTACATACTTTTATACTATTATATATGCTTAAAGTTTCCCACAATAAAAAAACTTTTTAAAGACATCCTAAGTAGAGTAGAAGACAAGACATAGGCTTTGTTATCTTTACAACCCATATTACTAGGAAAGGAATTAATACTCAAATTGTGTAAAGAATTACTACAATTTACATTTTTAAAAAATAGATAATGCTCTTAACAACCACACTATATACATAACTCATAAAGGAGGAAACCTGAAGACATGTTCAGCCACATGCTCGTTATTATTTCACACCCACCACATAAAAATTTTAAAGTCTGACAATATTACCAGAACACTTATACATTACTGGTTAGAGAACAAATTGGTATATCCATTTGGAAAACAATTTGGCATTATCTAGTAAACATTAAAAAAAAACACGTGTTTTTTATGACTCAGGAAAAATGTGTACCAGGGTATATGAACAAGAAAATTCCTAACAGTATTATAACAGAAAAAAATGGAAACAACACAACTGTCCATCAATAGTAGAGTGGTTAAATATATTACATACACAGTAGAATACAACAGTGGGGAAAAGGTATCACAAATCCATGGACATGGATGACTGTCTAACAGTGCTGAATAAAAAAGCTACTCACAAAAGAATAGTACAGTAGGATTTCACTTCTACAAATCAAAGAATCAATAAAAGTAAACAATATTTTGAGTACTAGCATAAGAAGGAAGTCTACAAAGCAACAGAATGATAACCACAAAATCAAGGTAGTGATCATGTCTTGCTACAGAAAGAAAGGAATGGACTAAGGCAGGGGAATGCAAGGAATATAAAAGTAGTGTGATTATACCTGCTGATTTACTCATAACAGTCCTGTTTGCCTATTTTCTTGGTGTAAAAACTAATAGCACTCTTTCACTCTCAAAAGTGTCCCAGTTTGGATAATAAAATATATGTTCATCATTTTTATAAAGTATCTTTTTTCCCTTTAACCTAGATGGAGGGTATTGTATAATTTTTCCTTATATCATACAGTTCAGTTCAGTTCAGTTGCTCAGTTGTGTCCGACTCTTTGTGACCTCGTGAACCACAGCACGCCAGGCCTCCCTGTCCATCACCAACTCCCGGAGTCCACCCAAACCCATGTCCACTGAGTCGGTGATGCCATCCAGCCATCTCATCCTCGGTCATCCCCTTCTCCTCCTGCCCTCAATCTTTCCCAGCATCAGGGTCTTTTCAAATGAGTCAGCTCTTTGCATCAGGTGGCCAAAGTATTGGAGTTTCAACTTCAACATCAGTCCTTCCAGTGAACACCCAGGACTGAACTGCTTTAGGATGGACTGGTTGGATCTCCTTGCAGTCCAAGGGACTCTCAAGAGTCTTCTCCAACACCACAGTTAAAAAGCATCAATTCTTCGGCACTCAGCTTTCTTTATAGTCCAATTCTCACATCCATACTCACATACATGACCACTGGAAAAACCATAGCCTTGACTACATGCACCTTTGTTGACAAGTAATGTCTCTGCTTTTTAATATGCTGTCTAGGTTGGTCATAACTTTCCTTCCAAGGAGTAAGCGTCTTTTAATTTCATGGCTGCAGTCACCATCTGCAGTGATTTTGGAGCCCCCAAAAATAAGATCAGCCACTGTTTCCACTGTTTCTCCATCTATTTGCCATGAAGTGATGGGACCAGATGCCATGATCTTCATTTTCTAAATATTGAATTTTAAGCCAACTTTTTCACTCTCCTCTTTCACTTTCATCAAGAGGCTCTTTAGTTCCTCTTCACTTTCTGCCATAAGGGTGGTGTCATCTGCATATCCAAGGTTATTGATATTTCTTTCTCCCGGAAATCTTGATTCCAGTTTGTGTTTCCTCCAGCCTGGTTTTTCTCATGATGTACTCTGCATATAAGTTAAATAAGTGGTGTGACAATATACAGCCTTGACATACTCCTTTTCCTGTTTGGAACCAGTCTGTTGTTCCATGTCCTGTTCTAACTGTTGCTTCCTGACAGGTTTCTCAAGAGGCAGGTCAGGTGGTCTGGTATTCCCATCTCTTTCAGAATTTTCCACAGTTTATTGTGATCCACACAGTCAAAGGCTTTGGCATAGTCAATAAAGCAGAAATAGATGTTTTTCTGGAACTCTCTTGCTTTTTCCATGATCCAGCAGATGTTGGCAATTTGATCTCTGGTTCCTCTGCCTTTTCGAAAACCAGCTTCAACATCAGGGAGTTCACGGTTCACGTATTGCTGAAGCCTGGCTTGCAGATTTTTCAGCAATACTTTACTAGCGTGTGAGATGAGTGCAATTGTGTGGTAGTTTGAGCATTCTTTGGCATTGCCTTTCTTAGGGATTGGAGTGAAAACTGACCTTTTCCAGTCCTGTGGCCACTGCTGAGTTTTCCAAATTTGCTAGCATATTGAGGGCAGCACTTTCACAGCATCATCTTTCAGGATCTGAAACAGCTCCACTGGAATTCCATCACTTCCACTAGCTTTGTTCATAGTGATGCTTCCTAAGACCCACTCAACTTCACATTCCAGGATGTCTGGCTCTAGGTGAGTGATCACACAATTGTGATTATCTTGGTCATGAAGATCTTTTTTGTACAGTTCTTCTGTGTATTCTTGCCATCTCTTCTTAATATCTTCTGCTTCTGTTAGGTCCATACCATTTCTGTCCTTTATCGAGCCCATCTTTGCATGAAATGTTCTGTTGGTATCTCTAATTTTCTTGAAGAGATCTCTAGTCTTTCCCATTCTGTTGTTTCCTCTATTTCTTTGCATTGATCACTGAGGAAGGCTTTCTTATACCTCTTTGCCGTTCTTTGGAACTCTGCATTCAGATGCTTATATCTTTCTTTTTCTCCTTCGTTTTTCCCTTCCCTTCTTTTCACAGCTATTTGTAAGGTCTCCCCAGACAGCCATTTTGCTTTTTTGCATTTCTTTTTCTTGGGGATGGTCCTCATTCCTGTCTCCTGTGCAGTGTCACGAACCTCCATCCATAGTTCATCAGGTACTCTGTCTTTCAGGTCTAGTCCCTTAAATCTTTCTCACTTCCACTGTATAGTCATAAGGGATTTGATTTAGGTCATACCTGAATGGTGCAGTGGTTTTCCCTACTTTCTTCAATTTAAGTCTGAATTTCGCAGTAAGGAGTTCATAATCTGAGCCACAGTCAGCTCCTGGTCTTGTTTTGCTGACTGTATAGAGCTTCTCTGTCACAGCCGCCGTGCTTCTGCCCAATCATACTAACATATAATGATCAAGTTATTCAACAAAAATATCCTGTACATGTGCTTCTTTATTAACACATTGAAAAACAAATGTTTCAAAATCTAGCAGAGGGTCAAATAATACCCATAAAGTACTGAATACTGATTACTTCTTGAGATGTCTACAGCTATAGTAATGCAATAGGGAAATATTTGTGATTTTTATTGGAAAAAAAATCGTTGGTATTTCTGATGACACTGGTTTGTTGCCTATGTTCACAATCGAAAGAAATGCTAAATTTCACTTAGAGCTGTGCAAAAATTAAGTTATAATATTTTTGTCATCAAAATTCAAAGAACTCTGTTTTATGACCTTAATTCATAGACTTCCTGACATCTGTTTTACCT
>SJYQ01005175.1:827114-851894 GCA_006410935.1 Redunca redunca | reverse complement strand
TTTTTCTGGAACTCTCTTGCTTTTTCCATGATCCAGCAGATGTTGGCAATTTGATCTCTGGTTCCTCTGCCTTTTCGAAAACCAGCTTCAACATCTGGAAGTTCATGATTCACGTATTGCTGAAGCCTGGCTTGCAGAATTTTGAGCATTACTTTACTAGCGTGTGAGATGAGTGCAATTCTGTGGTAGTTTGAGCATTCTTTGGCATTGCCTTTCTTAGGGATTGGAATGAACACTGACCTTTTCCAGTCCTGTGGCTGCTGCTGAGTTTTCCAAATTTGCTAGCATATTGAGTGCAGCACTTTCACAGCATCATCTTTCAGGATTTGAAATAGCTCAACTGGACTTCCATCACCTCCACTAGCTTTGTTCGTAGTGATGCTTTCTAAGGCCCATTTGACTTCACATTCCAGGATGTCTGGCTCTAGATGAGTGATCACACCATCATGATTATCTTGGTCATGAAGATCTTTTTTGTATAGTTCTTCTGTGTATTCTTGCCATCTCTTCTTAATATCTTAATATCTCTGCTTCTGTTAGGTCCAGACCATTTCTGTCTTTCATCGAGCTCATCTTTGCATGAAATGTTTCCTTGGTATCTCTAATTTTCTTGAAGAGATCTCTAGTCTTTCCCATTCTGTTGTTTTCCTCTATTTCTTTGCATTGATCGCTGAAGAAGGTTTTCTTACCTCTTCTTGCTATTCTTTGGAACTCTGCATTCGGATGCTTATATTTTTCCTTTTCTCCTTTGCTTTCACTTCTCTACTTTTCACAGCCATTTGTAAGGCATCCCCAGACAGCCATTTTGCTTTTTTGCATTTCTTTTCCATGGGGATGGTCTTGATCTCTGTCTCCTATACAATGTCATGAACCTTATTCCATAGTTCATCAAGCACTCTATCTATCAGATCTAGGCCCTTAAATCTATTTCTCACTTCCGCTGTATAATAATAAGGGATTTGATTTAGGTCGTACCTGAATGGTTTAGTGGTTTTCCCTACTTTCTTCAATTTAAGTCTGAATTTGGCAATAAGGAGTTCATGATCTGAGCCACAGTCAGCTCCTGGTCTTGTTTTTGCTGACTGTATAGAGCTTCTCCATCTTTGGCTGCAAAGAATATAATTAATCTGATTTCAGTGTTGACCATTTGGTGATGTCCATGTGTAGAGCATTCTCTTGTGTTGTTGGAAGAGGGTATTTGCTACAACAAGTGCATTTTATTGACAAAACTCTATTAGTCTTTGCCCTGCTTCATTCCGCATTCCAAGGCCAAATTTGCCTGTTACTCCAGGTGTTTCTTGACTTCCTACTTTTGCCTTCCAGTCCCCTATAATGAAGAGGACATCTTTTTTGGGTGTTAGTTCTAAAAGGTCTTGTAGGTCTTCATAGAACCATTCAACTTCAGCTTCTTCAGTGTTACTGGTTGGGGCATAGACTTGGATTACTGTGATACTGAATGGTTTGCTTTGGAAACGAACAGAGATCATTCTGTCATTTTTGAGATTGCATCCAAGTACTGTATTTTGGACTCTTTTGTTGACCATGATGGCTACTCCATTTCTTCTGAGGGACGCCTGCCCACAGTAGTAGATATAATGGTCGTCTGAGTTAAATTCACCTATTCCAGTCCATTTTAGTTCACTGATTCCTAGAATGTGATGTTCATTCTTGCCATCTCCTGTTTGACCACTTTCAATTTGCCTTGATTCATGGACCTGACATTCCAGGTTCCTATGCAATATTGCTCTTTACAGACCTTGCTTCTATCACCAGTCACATCCACAGCTGGGTATTGTTTTTGCTTTGGCTCCAACCCTTCATTCTTTCTGGAGTTATTTCTCCACTGATATCCAGTAGTATATTGGGCACCTACTGACCTGGGGAGTTCCTCTTTTGGTATCCTATCATTTTGCCTTTTCATACTGTTCATCAGGTTCTCAAGGCAAGAATACTGAAGTTGTTTGCCATTCCCTTCTCCAGTGGACCACCTTGGGTCAGACCTTTCCACCATGACCTGCCCGTCTTGGGTTGCCCCGCGGGCATGGCTTAGTTTCATTGAATTAGATAAGGCTTTGGTCCTAGTGTGATTAGACTGACTAGTTTTTTGTGAGTATGGATTCAGTGTGTCTGTCCTCTGATGCCCTCTCGCAACACCTACCATCTTACTTGGGTTTCTCTTACCTTAGACGTGGGGTATCGCTTTACTGCTGTTCCAGCAAAGCGCAGCCGCTGCTCCTTACCTTGGATGAGGGGTATCTCCTTACCATTGCCCTTCCTGACCTTCAGTGTGGGACAGCTCCTCTAGGCCCTCCTGTGCCTGCGCAACCACGGCTCCTTGCATGTGGGGTGGCTCCTCTCGGCCGTGCTTACTTAGTGCGCCGGTCGCAGCAGCCTGTGCTTCAGTCGTGTCCAGCTCTTTGTGACCCTATGGACTGCAGCCCACCAGGCTCCTCTGTCCATGGGATTCTCCAGGCAAGAATACTGGAGTACATTGCCATGCCCTCCTCCAGGGGATCTTCCAGACCCAGGGACTGAATCTGCATCTTTTATGTCTCCTGCATTGGCAAATGAGTCCTTTACCACTAGCACCACCTGAGAAGCCCATCTGCTAAGTCGCTTCAGTCGTGTCAGACTCTGTGCAACCCCATAGACGGCAGCCCACCAGGCTCCCCCTCCCTGGGATTCTCCAGGAGAACACTGGAGTGGGCTGCCATTTCCTTCTCCAATGCATGAAAGTGAAAAGTGAAAGTGAAGTCACTGAGTCATGTCCAACTCTCAGCGACCCCATGGACTGCAGCCTACCAGGCTCCTCCATCCATGGGATTTTCCAGGCAAGAGTACTGGAGTGGGGTGCCATTGCCTTCTCTGAGAAGCCCATAAACCTTGTTAAATATTTTGAATTTTGTGCCATATGAATGTAACACATCCAAAAAAGAAGCAATTTAAAAATAAAAGTATTTAGCCTAAGATTTTAAAACTACACTGACAAATATTTCTAATGATGGAAGGAAATATAGTAAGTGAAAAGCAAGAAAAATTTATTAAATCCCGTAGTGAATTCATATAGTTGGAAAGTGCCTATATAATTCTGGCTATGTGACTAGAAACATTTTGTTCAGTTTTTTTCACTCTAGGACAAGTTTACACACAAGCAAGGTTGGTAAACAAGCTCATCTAAGAATGCCTGGAGGAAATGTGAATGTTTGGCCTGGAGTTATGTGTGAGAGCATAATGGCTGTCTTCAAGTATCTGAAGTGCTGTCATAAGGAAAAGGGTCCATATTTTCTCAGGAATGTCTCAGAGGATGAAACTAGACCCATTGACAAGAGCTATAGTAAGCCATTTCAGGTCAATGTCAAAACAGTAACAAACTTGTTTATTTGTTTATAGGCCATTTCAGCTCAATGTCAGGAAATACTTTCTAATGGAATGGAGCAAAAAAATGAGTGAATTTCCAGTCACTTGAAGGATTCAAGCTAAATTGTCACCTACTGGACTGGACATTATGGAAGAGATTCAAATATCAGAAGTGTGGCTCTTGGTAAAATTCCAACTGTGTGAGAAGTCATTTAACCTTTCTGGGACAGTTCTCTTTAAAATGGGGAAGTTTGACTAAATTATCTCCATGTTCCTTTTGAGTTTTAAATTGTTTTGATTCTGCATTGGGGTAATTACATTTGACTGATTTTTCCAGATTTACTATATATCAGCCTCTTATCACTTGAAATATATCAGACTGTTCCTGTAAGAATTAATTTAGATGTTTAAAAAAAATTATAAAAATGCAAAACTTTATGTAAGACATTATTGTGGTTCAACTTCATTGGCCGGTAGGAAAATGCATATTAATACCACAATGAAATAATGCTACACACCTATTAGAATGGCTAAAATAAAAAATACTGATTATCCCAAGTGCTGACAGGACATGGACTAGCTGTGTCTCTCATATTTTGCTGAGGGGAATGTAAAATGGGACAGCAACTCTAGAAACAGTTGGTATTTTTTTACAAAGTTAAATATATACTTATCATAAAACCCAGTAACCCAACTACTGGATATTTACTCTAGAGAGATGAACATTTACATTCACTCAAAAATCTGTACTGCTGCTGCTACTGCTAAGTCGCTTCAGTCGTGTCCAACTCTGTGCGACCCCATAGACGGCAGCCCACCAGGCTCCCCCATCCCTGGGATTCTCCAGGCAAGAACATGGAGTGGGTTGCCATTTCCTTCTCCAATGCATGAAAGTGGAAAGTGAAAGTGAAGTCACTCAGTTGTGCCCGACTTCACGACCCCACGGACTGCAGCCTACCAGGCTCCTCCATCCAAGGGATTTTCCAGGCAAGAGTACTGGAGTGGGGTGCCATTGCCTTCTCCGGAAGCCTGTACATAAATGTTCAAATCAGCCTTATTAGTTACAGCTAAAAACTGGAAACCACCCAATACTCTCCAGTGGGTGAATTAATAAACTATGGTACATCCATATCATGGAACACTATTCAGCCATAAAAAGAACAAATTTGGTACATGCAACAGTTAGCAGGGATCTCAAGGCCATTGTGCTGATGAGAAATCAGTCTCAAAAAGTTATGACTCCATTTATATAACATTCTCAAGATGGCAAAAGTACAGTGATGGAGAACAAATAAGTGGCGCCAGGATTTAGGGTTGGGGGAGGGTATAACTATAAAGGGGTAGTATGAGGAAGTTACTTTGGGGAAGCAGAATAATTTTAAGAATTTCATATCCTAATTGTGGTGATCACTATGCTAATCTATTACACATGATAAAATTTTATACAACTATATACCAAAAAGAGAATTATGTTTGTCTTTGCAGTTCTAGAAAGCAAGAAAATTTGCTTTATTTTCCACTTTCTGTTTAAACTGATTTTTTATGTTTAGCTTTGGACTGTCTTATAGCCAAAAATATTAAATGGTTTTCATGTGAAACTTTTTTTATTGACACGTGCCATAGAAATAAAGGCGTGAGGTGTATTTCTGTTCAGTTCAGTCGCTCAGTTGTGTCTGACTTTTTGACCCCATGGTATTAAGTAAATTAATTATTTATTTTCTTAATAGTACTTTTATTCTCTTTATTTAAAAGAATAAATGGTTAAACATGAAAGTAAATTCAGGGTAAAGCTCACTTTTATTTTTCACTCTGATTTTAAAATTTTACTATCTTGTTTTTTAAGGAAGCCTCTGAAAAAAATATTTTTACATAAATTTTCACAGCTCACTCAAATGTGATCTGTATTTAAACTATTTATCTTATGATTTGAGAGACTGTTTACACCTTGCTGGGGTCTACTTTAGCTGCTAATTCTGTTTACACTGAACTAAATTTACTTCCAATCAAATTGTACACAGAATTCCAATCAAATAAACACAGAAGCTTAAAATTAATTCCTCTCCTAGGATAAGATCTACACAGAGAGTTTGTCCCAAGAGTGAATTTCTTGTGGATGTCTGTCAAACAGAATGAAGTAAGTCAGAAAGAAAAAAATATATATTGTATATTAATGCCCATATGTGGGAAAATGGTACAAATGAACCTCCTTGCAGGACAGGTACAGAGACCAGACGTAGAGAATGGACTTGTGGCACATCGGGGAAGGGGAGGGTGGGCCAAATTGGGCGAGGAGCATAGACATATATACACCACCATGGGCAAAAGAGAGCTAGTTGGAAGCTGCTGTCTATTGCAGAGAACTCAGCTCAGTGCTTTGTGATGACCTGGAGGGGTAGAATGGGGCAGTGACTGAGAGGGAGACTCACGAGGGAGGGGATATATGTACACAAATAGATGATTCACTTCATTGCATAGAACTAACACAACATTGTGAAGCAATTATACTCCAATTAAAAATATATATATATGAACAAAAAATATAAACACAATTTTTTAAAGGACCTAAAAATTATGTATGCTGTGACCGCATTTACATGTATGATTATTTGTTTACATACAAATACATTTTAATGTAACAAAAACAATAAAAAAGACTAAATGTCTGTCATACAATGATCCTTATGGACACTAAAATATTAGTGTCTCTCACATAGCGTAAATGTGTTCTTGTGGCTAAAATGACCGGTGTTCAATATTTTCATTTTTTTTCCTGGATATATAAAAGTTTAGATTTCTTAGTTCTGCAAGTGAGGCGGAACCGTGTGGCTAGTTCTATCAGTGAACAGTGGCCAGAGGTAGAACGTTACTTCTACACCAAAGCATTTACAAGTCAGCATGGGGTTCACCACGCTGTCTTTCCTGGCACAAAGAACCCTGAGGCATCATTATGAAGGAGTTACCAGAGAAAGGAAGCAGTCTGGAATGTTGAGCCACTGCCGAAAGCGCTGCCCTGGAGAAACTCCTGGACTCTTAGCAGATTTGCGCAAGTAAGAAACTTTCATGTGAGATGCCTCTGAGATTCTGGCATAGTTTACTACTGCAGCATATTCCCTAGCCTAAACCAAAAAGTTGAATCTGTATACTAACTCCACCTATATCAAAGGTTGTCATGGCCTTTTCTGTTTTCCATACATCGGATAATAGTTATAAGTTACAGCTTTTCTAATACTATTTAATATAATTAGGCTTTTCATTAAAAACTTATTCTATTAGTCTCTACCACCAACTTAACAGCTCAGATGGTAAAGAATCTGCCTGCAGTGTGGAAGACTTGGGTTCAATCCCTGGCTTGGGAAGATCTGCTGGAGAAGGGAATGGCAACCCACTGCAGTATTCTTGCCTGGAGAATCCCATGGACAGAGGAGATTGGTGGGCTACAGTTCATGGTGTCGCATAGAATCAGACACAACTGAGTGACTAACACTACCAACCTAAGATCACAAATTTCAAATCTAAATGAACAACATTTTAAATTATATATACCTACTCAGCTGGTAAAGAATTCACCTGTAATGCAGGAGACCCCAGTTAGATTCGTGAGTTGGGAAGTTCCCCTGGAGAAGGGATAGGCTACCCATCCAGGATTCTTGGGTTTCCCTGGGGGCTCAATCTGCCTGCAATGCAGGATACCTGGGTTCAATCCCTGGCTTGGGAAGATCCCCTGGAGGAGGGCATGGCAACCCACTCCAGTAGTCTAGCCTGTAGAAACCCCATGGACAGCAGAGCCTGGTGGGCTACAGTCCATGGGGTCACAAACAGTCAGACACTACTAAGCTACTAAGCACAGCACATATCTCAAACTTACATCTTGTGCTGCTGCTACTGCTAAGTCACTTCAGTCGAGTCCGACTCTGTGCGACCCCATAGACGGCAGCCCACCAGGCTCCCCCATCCCTGGGATTCTCCAGGCAAGAACACTGGAGGGGGGTGCCATTTCCTTCTCCAATGCATGAAAGTGAAAAGTGAAAGGGAAGTCGCTCAGTCGTGTCCGACTTTTTGTGACCCCATGGACTGCAGCCTACCAGGCTCCTCTGTCCATGGGATTTTCCAGCCAAGAGTACTGGAGTGGAGTGCCATCACCTTCTCCAATACCTTGTGCTAATGATTATCAACCAATAAAAGAGGATACATTTGCTTATGCAGTATTTAAATTCATTAAATAACCATCAATGCTTTTAGTCATGTTCCCTGGGAAGCAGGCCCTGAGACAGATTTGTATGCAGGAAGATTTATTAGGAGGTTCTCTTGGCATTAACACTTCCAACAGTTAGAACTGGATATGGAACAACAGACTGGTTCCAAATAGGAAAAGGAGTACGTCAAGGCTGTATATTGTCACCTGCTTATTTAACTGTAGAGTACATCATGAGAAACGCTGGGCTGGAAGAAACACAAGCTGGGATCAAGATTGCCGGGAAAAATATCAATAACCTCAGATATGCAGATGACACCACCCTTATGGCAGAAAGTGAAGAGGAACTAAAAAGCCTCTTGATGAACGTAAAAGAGGAGAGTGAAAAAATTGGCGTAAAGCTCAACATTCAGAAAATGAAGATCATGGCATCCAGTCCCATAACTTCATGGGAAATACATGGAGAAACAGTGGAAACAGTGTCAGACTTTATTTTGGGGGGCTCCAAAATCACTGCAGATGGTGACTGCAGCCATGAAATTAAAAGACACTTACTCCTTGGAAGAAAAGTTATGACCAACCTAGATGGCATATTGAAAAGCAGAGATATTACTTTGCCGACTAAGGTCCGTCTAGTCAAGGCTATGGTTTTTCCTGTGGTCATGTACGGATGTGAGAGTTGGACTGTGAAAAAGGCTGAGTGCCGAAGAATTGATGCTTCTGAACTGTGGTGTTGGAGAAGACTCTTGAGAGTCCCTTGGACTGCAAGGAGATCCAGCCAGTCTATTCTGAAGGAGATTAGCCCTGGGATTTCCTTGGAGGGAATGATGGTAAAGCTGAAACTCCAGTACTTTGGCCACCTCATGCAAAGAGTTGACTCATTGGAAAAGACTTTGATGCTGGGAGGTACTGGGGGCAGAAGAAGGGGACAACCGAGGATGAGATGGCTGGATGGCATCACTGACTCAATGGACCTGAGTCTGAGTGAACACCAGGAGTTGGTGATGGACAAGGAGGCCTGGCGTGCTGCGATTCATGGGGTCGCAAAGAGTCGGACACGACTGAGTGACTGAACTGAACTGAAATGAAAACTTCCAGTGACATGCAAAATTGGATAGAGGGAGAAGCTGGGCTGTGAAAGCTTATAATAATCCCTAAACCAAAGCTATGGGTGGTTCTGAAGCTAGGGTGGCCCTCAGCAGTCTTCCAAGTTGAGGCAAGCGTGCTGGGCCCTGGTATACCCTCCAATGATCAAACACTGGATAAAAGACTGCCCCCAGGAAGTGAGTGTGACCTTGGGTAAGACAGTTTCTGGATAGAGCTGACATCTTGAGAGTGGTGAGCCACAGCATTCCCAGCAGCTATATAAACAAGTCCTTCAGTCCTAAAGAGTACTATGGTGTCAGTGGAATCTACCCCAGTGTACAGTATACCTCATAATCATGAAGAGGCATTTATCTATCTGACATTGTTAGACGATCACCACCACCATCATCATTGTCCCATTACTAACAGTTTTACTACATGCCCAGGCACATGTCTTAAGGACTTTGAAACTGCTAACTTACATAACTCCCCAAATAACCCTGTAATAACTCATGTAATTCCCCAGATAACCCTACAATATAATCTTAAATGCCTTTTGTCTTCAAAATTAAAAATCAATATAGGTGCTTTTTGCAACATACCCTAATCCCAGAAATGCATCACTAATGACCAGTCATTTGCATTTTAACTTACTATATCCAGTATAAGCAGTATCATTCAGGAACTGTCATGGGCCAGGATAGTTACTCTTTTCATGGGCTGCACCTTCTAAATCATGGATGGTATCATGATGTTTGTAATTTACTTTAAAGTAATTGAGCATGGATAATGTGACACTATGTGTGAATATACATGTGTTTTGATTTAGGCTATGTCATAAGTGCTATTGCTTGCCATAATTAGGAATTCACACTCCCAGGTATGGTCAGCTGATATTTACCCACAAGGCCACACTCCAGAGGAAGCTACTACCAGTGCTTTCGTCATACTTATCTTGCTCAACACCAGAATTTTGCTAATTAGCATAATGAAATATTAACAATCAGTTTTCATTGGTAAAATTAGTGTTGTTCAAGGTATATGGTTTGGCTCATATATTTTAGACATTCCACTTTTGCTGAATAGGGTATAACAATCTAGCAAGCACCATAATCTGTATCTCTAGGAAAGGTACCAACCTGTATCTAGCTATTGATTCATTGGATTCTGGTTGTCTGAATCCTGCCTCCAAATATTACTGCATCTACCTTAAGCGAACTTTTCATGCATGTTGTAGTCATATGTGGCACATGCATGCTCAGTTATGTCTGACTCTTTGTGACCCCACGGACTGTAGCCCACCTCCTCTGTCCGTAGGACTTTCCCAGCAAGAATACTGGAGTGGGTTGCCGTTTCCTTTTCCAGGGGCTCTTCCTGATCCAGGGATTGCACCCATGTCTCCTGCATCTCCTGCATTGATAGGAAGATTCTTTACTGCTGAGCCACTGGGGAAGCCTTCATTTGTGGTAGCCAGTCTTCAAGTTGATCCTTAATGCCCTTAATATTAGTGATTGTTAGTATTTACCCCTTCGTGTAGTTCTCTCCACCCTCGCACTGAAAGAGGTGACCTGTGTGATTAAGATATTCTGGAAATGAAGATAGTGCCTTCCAAGGCTAAGTCTTAAAAGGTATTGCAGACTCTGCCTTTTTCTCTCTTGGATTATCTATTCTGGAGGCGAACAGGCACCATGCTGTGAAACTGTTACAGAGCCACCCACGTTGGGAGGAGCTTGGTCCCCTGCTGGTGGTCAACACTATCTTGCCAGCTGTAAAGTGAGCCATCGTGGAAGCACATCCTTCAGGTCTAGTCAAGCCTTCAGCTAACAACAGCCCCAGCCAGCATGTGGACTCATGAGAGACCCCAAACCAATACTACCCAGCCAACTTGATTTATCCCTGATCTACAGAAACTATGAGTTAATAAAGGTTTACTGTTACTTTAGGTCACAAAGTTTTGAGGTAATTTGTTTGCAGCAATAGATACAATACATCATACTACTGATACATAAAAGGACATAAAAGGGAGGTGGAACCTAATTAAATTTATAGAAGAGACTGGATGAACTATTGTACATAAACCTCCTTGCTAATAACCACTTATTTTAAAAAGTCTGTTTATGTGATAGAACTTGGTCAAATACGTGCTTTCACTGTAACTGAGTAGCAGGGCTATGTCAGAGTAACCACCCTCTTCACTTACATCAAAAATTGGTGACTACTTCTAACTGTCAAAAAGAACAAAATAACGTACGTGACCAAATTGACTTAGATAATTTTGCAAGACAGGCCTATTGATTTTTCTACCTACTACAGCTTGGCTCTTTCCATTTCTCTTTATCACCACCAACAACCCAGTCCAGACTGCCTTCATCTCTCTCTCTGGACCACTACAACAACCCCCTCACTCATCTAGTTATACCCGCACGTCCTCTTCTATCCCATTATCAATATTAGCGTTAGAGTGGCCCTTTTAAAACACGCATCTATTCAAGTAATTCCACCACCACCTCTTCCCCTATTTAAAATCTTTTAGGACTCAGAAAAGATCATGGGACAGAGATACAGCCTAATATAGCCCTACCAAACTCCTGGCCTATCCGGTCCTACTGACTGAGTGTTGTCCTGAACTCTTCTCACTCTCGCTCTCTTTGATTGCCAGTCACTGGCCTTCCTTCAGTTATTCTTTTCCTGTTCCCGCTCACAGCAGGGAATTTGCCGGTGGCATTTCCTCTGCCTTGAAATCTCTTCCTTTTCCCCTTTGTCTGGTTCATGTCTGCCTATCCTTCGGTATCTCGTGCGTAAGTCAAAACTTTCCCCAACCTCCCTGATTCGCCCAGCCTCACGCATTGCCTCCTTTGTGTACCTGTCACACTGCAGTTTTACATTCGTTTGGGTAACTAGTTGACTAATGTTTGTGTTTACTAATGTACATTCTGTAAGAGCACACACCATGTCTAATTTAACTCATTTATGTATGCCTTGGAGCCCAAGAACACAGTGCATATTTGGTAGATATTTGATTAAAAAACCAAATAACTGATTAACTCATTGAATGAACTCAGGTGGGTATAAATGTTGCTCCCAGAGCCAGAGTGCCTAGGTTCAGATTCTGGCAGTTCCTGACTGTGTAAGGTTAAAATTACATGACCTCGCTGTCCTCTCTAAACTGGGAATAATAATTACCTTGTAGGGTATTGCAAGGAATAAATGAGTACTGTATAGCAAGTGCAATCTTTATTGCTATTGTTATTAACATGCTTAGTCATTTTGTCATGCTAGTTCCTTTAGGCCATGGCTACTACTTCCTTGGATAAATTCATTCTTTTTTTATAGATAACAAATCCCAAGTGTCTGTGTAAAAACGAGAAGCTATATCAATGATACAAAGTGAGGGCAGAGTGTCTAAACCTTTTTGATTGTCCTGTTTTGAGTATAAGGACACTCATATTGATCCTCATATCACAGTGTTTCTTTGGTAGTATACTATTTATACGAAAAGACAAAGCAGGATTTGGATTATGAGACTTTCAAAGAGTTCTATAGCTATCTTTTACTAGGGTATAGTTAACGCACCAAAAAAAAAAAATTGAGCCTCCCATCCCTTTGAGTTTTTTGTGCTGATTACCTCCTTGTACTTCAAATAATGGCAATATATTAACATAATATGTATAATAATACTGCCAATCTCTTTGGATTATAAACCTTCCATACTTTGAAGCACTGACTTTAAAATGTTAAAGCTGCAGGTTTGTAACTTTTCAACACTGCATGTTATAAATGATTGAAATGGTGTCCACTTACTTGACAGTGGAAATATTGACACTCAGGGCAGAGGCAGCAATGGTTGGATCTCGTTTAGCAAATACTTCTTACAGAAGTTGTGAATGCTTGCATTTTATTATATTCAGGGTCCCCACCTATGGATAGGTCTTTATAAGCGGCCATTCATTTGGAGAATAGGTCATAAACTGAAGGGTTGTTTTAGGTAAGTGTTGCAAATGATGTGTTCTGTTCTTTGTTTACTAACAACCATGAAAAACAACACTGTACTTTCCAGAGAAACTGAGATCATCCAGTCCTTGCAACTTAGGTCATTTTAGCTTGGGAGGGAAAAGAAAAGAATTCTTTTCAACTCCTTGCCAGTTCCTCCTGGCTTTTTGAGAAGGCGATACCTCTGAAAGAAAATAGATCAAAGTTACATGGGACTAAGGGTGGATCAGATAGCTATACTTTGTAGTCTGTTGAAAACAGAGCTAGCTTTACTGGAAAAGAGATTATTATGTGTTAGAGTTATAAGGAGCAGAGGAAAGGTTAGAGGGGTTACTAGCCTAAAAAACCAACCTCCATTTCCCTGCCACCTTGTCAGAACTTAAAATTCCACCATTAGAAATTCATTTGTTTGCATTTTAAACAGTAATTCCTTCAAGCGGTTAACTGTGGAAAAAAGTGAATTGCCTATCAGTTCTTTTTCCTGAAAGTGAATTTTGAAAGCACTGAGAGAGGTAACACTAGCCCCTAAAAGCTCTGATTTGACTGTAGGACGGTATGGAGAGAAAAGTTTGGAAGAGTACATTTTTTCATTTGTTACTCTGAGCATCTACAATAGAAGAAAGAAAATACATCACGGTACGATGAGATACAATGAAAATGACACAGACAACATAGGTGAGTCCTGTCGTGCCTAGAATGTGATGACAACTCCACTTTCTTAAATATCCTGGTCTTTACCACATGTAAAATAGATAGCCAATGGGAATTTGCTGAATGGCTCAGCAAACTCAAACAGGGGCTCTGTATCAACCTAGAGGGGTGGGGTGGAGAAAGAGATGGGAGGGAGTTTCAAAAGGGAGTGGATATATGTATACCTATGGCTGATTCACGTTGAGGTTTGACAGAAAAGAGCAAAATTCTGTAAAGCAATTATCTTTCAATTAAAAAATAAATAAATTTTTTAAATATCCTGGTCTTTAGCTTTTTTTCTGACCATAATCATGCTAAATTCATCCCTCACTTATAGAGGGATTAGTACATATAGAGCAACTTGAGGGTAGTACAAGAATTTTAAGCTTTCTTACAGAAGTTTTCTTTAAGAAGCTCTCCACGTGTCCTCTCTCCAATAATTCATCACCAGTGCATAAACTGTTTACCTGTAAAGCTGTATATGTTAGATTGAGATCCTGTCCACTAATAAGTGAGGAAATACTTTGTCTTATAACAAGGAACCAAGTAATACACAAAAAGTAAAGGTAAGATGAATAGATAAGGAAGGAGGCTGGTACAGATTTATACACTTAACTATTATTATGTGCTTGATATTTGCCAGTTGAACTAGAAAGGAAAAACTACGTGTGAGAAAACCTGTCTCCTTGTGATGAGCCAAGAGTTTGTGGCAGGATAAGCATTTGCTGCTGGGTGTAGGAAAGATGGAAATGGTAGCAAAGAAGTTGTCCTAATTTACACCAGCATTGTAAAAGAGTAGTAGTATCCATTTTCAAAAATTTTAGGGTGTAGTGGTATCTGATTATGGTTTTAATCTACATTTCCCCCATAAATAATGATACTGAATCATTGTCATAATGCTTATTGATCATTTATATATCTAGATTTATGAAATGTATATTCAAATCTTTTGCCTGTTTTCAAAAACTTGAGTTGTTTTTCTCTCTCCTATTGATATATAGTGGTGCCTTATATATTTTGGATGTACGATCTTTGTCAATAGTTGTTTCGTATTTTTTTCTTATTCTGTGTATTATTTTCTCATTCTCTTAAAAATGTCTTTTAATAAATGAAAGTTATTCATTTAATGAAGTCTATTTTATCAGTCTCTGTTTTTCATGGTTTGTTCTTTTGTATTTAAGAAAACGTTGCCTATCTTAAAGTCATGAACATAGTTCCCTATGTTTTCTTCTCGAAGTTTCACTGCTTTACCCTTCACTTTAGATCTCTGGTCCATTTTGAGTTAATATTGTGTATAATGTGAAGAAGGATTCAATTCAGTCAAAATTTGTACATATTCAATTGATCCAGACCATTTATTCAAAAGATAATCCTTTCCTCCACTGATTGCACCTTTGTCATAAATCACACAATTCTTAAAGTGTGATGATTTAACCTAAATATTCTGCTAAATGTATTATTTGAGTAAACAATACATTCAATTGATAAGAAAATCAAAGCAAATTAATGAAGAAACTAAATTCAAAGGGGTTCAAAAATACAAATCGTGAAGAGCAGAAGAAAATGTACATTCTATCCTGTTCTTCCATACTCTATTTCTTTCTCTAGAAGCAATGACAAGTGTCAGTGCTCAGATACACAAACAATACTGCGTGACTTTCTAGGGTCCTAAATAGAGAAACCCCTTATCCCAAAGTCTACCTCCCTGATTCTAATGAAATGGCATCTCTAGGTGATTCTGATATTGTTTCTAGGTAGTTCTCATACAAGTTTGTTCCAACATCATTTAAAATTCTATCTCCTTTTACTCTTAAAAAGCATACGAATAGATTTTTCAAAGCCCAATGAGACACTTTATTTTATTATAGGGGTTCGACTCTACTTATAGTTATTGTGACTGTATTTATTCCTGCCATTTTACTTATAGTACTTTTTTTTCTTTTGTGGAATTAACGAAGCTTGCTTTTTTCTTATTTTAGTATTTTAGATAGTATCCATCTTATTTTTTATTCTGCTCCTAGATATTTTCATTTTAACTTTCATTTAATGTATTTTGGTCTTAAAGTATAGAATTAAGCAGCATCTGTATCCTGCCCTTGATCCTGCCCTTCTTTCACACTTTCTCCTACAACTCAAATAGGGAAAGATTCAGTTTTTTTGCAGAGCCAGAAGCTTATACAATCTGGGGATCCTCTTTAAATAATTTTAAATTCTAAATTTAAAAGTTGAGTCAGAAAGTGAATGTATACTTAGAATGAGAAAAGAAATCAGAACAAAATGTAAATTTTTGGATTTTACAAATTTACAAAAGTATGGGCTTCTCTGGTGGCTCAGTGGGTAAAGAATCCACCTGCAATGCAGGAGGCACAGGAGATGCAGTTCTGATCCCTGCATTGGGAATATCCCTTGGAGAAAGAAAAGCAACCCACTCCAGTATTCTGGCCTGAAAAATCTTTTGGACAGAGGAGCCTGTCAGGATACAGTCCAAAGGGTCACAAAGAGTCAGACATGACTGAGCAATTAAGTATGCACAAGCACAAATCTTTAAAGAATGATAGTTTCAAAAGCAGAATCCAGGAAATAACATAATATTTCTATTAACTGTCTAGGGCACTTCTTATAGTGCTTTTCTCCTACATTTTCTTTTCAGTTTAGTTCAGTTCATTCACTCAGTCGTGTCCGACTTTTTGCGACCCCATGAATTGCAGCACACCAGGCCTCCCTGTCCACCACCAACTNCTACATTTTCTTTTCAGTTTAGTTCAGTTCATTCACTCAGTCGTGTCCGACTTTTTGCGACCCCATGAATTGCAGCACGCCAGGCCTCCCTGTCCACCACCAACTCCCGGAGTTCACCCAAACCCATGTCCATCAAGATGGTGATGCCATCCAGCCATCTCATCCTCTGTCGTCCCCTTCTCCTCCTCCCCCCAATCCCTCCCAGCATCAGGGTCTTTTCCAATGAGTCAACTCTTTGCATGAGGTGGCCAAAGTACTGGAGTTTCAGCTTCAGCATCATTCCTTCCAATAAACACCCAAGACTAATCTCCTTTAGTATGGACTGGTTCGACCTCCTTGCAGTCCAAGGGACTCTCAAGAGTCTTCTCCAACACCATAGTTCAAAAGCATCAATTCTTCAGCGCTGAGCTTTCTTCACAGTCCAACTTTCACATCCATACATGACCACAGGAAAAACTATAGCCTTGACTAGACGGACCTTTGTTGGCAAAGTAATGTCTCTGCTTCTCAATATGCTCTCTAGGTTGGTCATAACTTTTCTTCCAAGGAGTAAGCGTCTTTTAATTTCACGGCTGCAATCACCATCTGCAGTGACTTTGGAGCCCAAAGAAATAAAGTCTGTCACTGTTTCCCCATCTATTTCCCATGAAGTGATGGGACTAGATGCCATGATCTTGGTTTTCTGAATGTTCAGCTTTAAGCCAACTTTTTCACTCTCCTCTTTCACTTTCATCAAGAGGCTCTTTAGTTCCTCTTCACTTTCTGCCATAAGGGTGGTGTCATCTGCATATCTGAGGTTATTGATATTTCTCGTGGCAATCTTGATTCCAGCTTGTGCTTCCTCCAGACCAGCGTTTCTCATGATGTACTCTGCATATAAGTTAAATAAGCAGGTGACAATATACAGCCTTGACGTACTCCTTTTTCCTTTTTGGAACCATGTCCAGTTCTAACTGTTGCTTCCTGACCTGCATACAGGTTTCTCAAGAGGCAGGTCAGGTGGTCTGGTATTCCCATCTCTTTCAGAATCTTCCACAGTTTATTGTGATCCACACAGTCAAAGGTTTTTGCATTTCTGATTATTGGAAAGTTAAACCAGCTGTGTACATTTCATGCTTGGTCCCTCTGTCCCCACAACTATCTACAGAACCTCTGGGTACTGTGTGATATACTTACATCACAATACATGCCCCAGTTCTGTAGCTTCACCAGCTGAGTCAGCACAGTTGGAAGCAGGGTTCCTTAGACCTTTTCTGCATTGAGGGCACTATGGAGAAAAGTTAACTGTTCACAAATTGACCATGGACCACCTTAATATATTCCCATAAATGTAAATTAAATTATTTTCTTGGTCCAATTCCCAAAATATCCATAGCTACACAATACCATCTGTTTTAAGAAGTATAGCAGAGAGGAATTCAGAGAAGAAACAAGAAGTGATGAAATGATTATTTTAGCAAATAAATACATTTTAATATTTTCAACTAATTTACATATTAAGGACTTTTTTAAAAAAGGATAGGCATATAAATCATATGATCATCTCAACAGATGCAGAAAAAGCTTTTGATGAAGTCCAACACTGATATATGATAAAAATTCTCAACAAAGTACATGTAGAGGAAGCATACTTCAACATGATAAAGTTTATATTAATACATGATAAGCCCACAACCAGTATCATACTCAACAGGGAAAAGCTGAAAGTATTTCCTTTAAAATCAGGAAGAAGACATACCCATTCTCATGATATTATCCAGTATAACATTGAAAATCCTAGTCACAGCAATGAGACAAGAAACAAAAGCAATCCAAATAGAAGAGGAAGTAAAATGCTCATTGCTTGAAGATGACAAGATGTTATATGTGGAAAATCCTAAAGACAATACCAAAAAACTATTAGAACTGATAAATGAATTCAGTAAAGTTGCAGGATATGAAATTAATACACAAAAAACCTGTTGCATGTCTATACAATAATGATGAATTAGAAAGAAAGATTAAGAAAACAATCCAACTTACAACTGCATCAAAAAGAACAAAATACCTAGGCTAAATCTAACCAAGGATGTAAAAGACATGTACTCGGAAACTGTAAGACATTGATGAAAGAAACTGAAAACGACACAAACAAATGGAAATATGTATCATAGGTTGGAAGAATTAATATTGTTAAAATGAACATAGTCCCAGCAATCTACAGATTCAATACAATCTCTATCAAAATACGAAAGGCATTTAAACAGAACTAGAACAAGTAATTCTAAAATTTGTATGAAAACACACAAAAGACCTGAATAGCCAAACAATCTTGAGAAAGGAGAAGAAAGTTACAGATATCATCCTTCCTAATTTCAAGCTATACTGGAAGGCTACAGTAACCAAAGCAGTATAGTACTAGCATAAAAACAAACACAGAGATCAATGGAACAAATTAGAGAGCCTAGAAAAAAAACCCATGCTTTTATAGTCAGTTAATCTATGAAAAAGGAGGCACAAATATACAACAGGAAAAGACAGCTCTTTAATAAGTGGTGTTGGGGAAACTGGACAGCTGCATGCAGAAGAAACAGTTCAGTTCAGTTCAGTCACTCAGTCGTGTCATAGTCTTTACAACCCCGTGGACTATAGCACGCCAGGCTTCCTTGTCTATCACAAACTCCCAGAGCTTACTCAAACTCATGTCCACTGAGTTGGTGATGCCATCCAACCATCTCATCCTCTGTTGTCCTTTTTTCCTCCCACCTTCAATCTTTCCCAGCAACCGGGTCTTTTAAAATGGGTCAGTTCTTCATATCAGGTGGCCAAAGTATTGGAGTTTCAGCTTCAATATCAGTCCTTCCAATGACTATTCAGGACTAATTTCCTTTAGGATGGACTTGTTGGATTTCCTTGCAGTCCAAGGGACTCTCAAAAACCTTCTTCAACTCCATAGTTCAAAAGCATCGATTCTTTGGCAGTCAGCTTTCTTTATAGTCCAACTCTTACATCCATACATGACTATTGGAAAAACCATAGCCTTGACTAGATGGACCCTTTGTTGGCTGTATAGAACTTCTCCATCTTTGACTGCAAAGAATATAATCAATCTGATTTCAGTATTGACTATCTGGTGATGTCCGTATGTAGAGTCTTCTCTTGTGTTGTTGGAAGAGGGTGTTTGTTATGACCAGTGCAGTCTCTTGGCAAAACTCTATTAGCCTTTGCCCTGCTTCATTCTGTATTCCAAGACCAAATTTGCCTGTTATTTCAGGTATCTCTTGACTTCCTAATTTTGCATTCCAGTCCCCTATAATGAAAAGGACATCTTTTTTGGGTATTAGTTCTAGAAGGTCTTGTAGATCTTTATAGAATCATTCCACTTCAACTTCTTCAGCATTACTGGTCAGGGCATAGACTTGGATTACTCTGATATTGAATGGTTTGCCTTGGAAACGAACAGAGATCATTCTGTCGTTTTTGAGAGTGCACCCAAGTACTGCATTTTGGATTCTTCTGTTGACTCTGATGGATACTCCATTTCTTCTAAGGGATTCTTGCCCACAGTAGTAGATATAAAGGTTATCTGAATTACATTTGCCCATTCCAGTCCATTTTAGTTCACTGATTTCTAAAATGTCAATGTTCACTCTTGCATCTCCTGTTTGACCACTTCCAATTTGCCTTGATTCATGGACCTAGCATTCCAGGTTCCTATGCAGTATTGCTCTTATAGCATTGGACTTTACTTCCATCACTGGTCACATCCACAACTGGGTGTTGTTTTTGCTTTGGCTCTGTCTCTTCATCCTTTCTGGAGTTATTTCTCCACTGATCTCCAGTACCTTATTGGGCACCTACTGCCCTGGGGAGTTCATCTTTCAGGGTCATACCTTTTTGCCTTTTCATACTGTTCATGGGGTTCTCAAGGCAAGAATAATGAAGTGGTTTGCCATTCCCTTCTCTGGTCCACGTTTTGTCAGAACTCTCCACCATGACCCATCCATCTTGGGTGGCCCTACACAGCATAGGTTCATTGGCCTATGGGCCTATGACTTTCATAGGCTCATAGTTTCACTGAGTTAGACAAGGCTGTGGTCCATGTGATCAGTTTGGTTAGTCTTCTGTGATTGTGGTTTTCAGTCTGTCTGCCCTCTGATGGAGAAGGATAAGAGACTTATGGAAGCTTCCTGATGGGAGAGACTGACTGAGAGGGAAACTGGGACTTGTTCTGATGGGCAGGGCCATGCTCAATAAATCTTTAATCCAATTTTCTGTTGATGGGAGGGGCTGTGTTCCCTCCCTCTTATTTGACTTGAGGCCAAACTATGCTGGAGGTAATGAAAATAATGGCAACTTCCTTCAAAAGGGCCCACGTATGCACTGCTGTACTCAATGCCCCCAATCCTGCAGCAGGCCACTGCCAACCCACACTTCCATCAGAGACTCCTAGACACTCACAGGCAAGTCTGGGTCAGTCTCTTGTGGGGTCACTGCTCCTTTCTTCTGGGTCCTGGTGCACACAAGATTTTGTTTGTGCCTTCCAAGGGTCTGTTTCTCCAGTCCTGCGCAAGTTCTGGTGGCTCTATGGTGGGGTTAATGGCGACCTCCTCCAAAAGGGCTTATACCATAACCAGGTCTGCTTCACCCAGAGCCCCCACCCCTGGAGCAGGCCACTGCTGACCCGTACCACCACAGGAGACACTCAAACACAGTTCTGTCTTACTCTCTGTGAGGTCTCTGGATCCTGGTGCACACAAGGTTTGGTTAGGGTTAGGGTTATAGCGTCTCTGGCATGTAAGGGGTTTGATTCTAAACTCAATTTTGCCCTTCCTACCATCCTGCTGGGGCTTATCCTTTGCTCTTGGACATGGGGTATCTCCTCAAAGTCGCTCTAGTGCTACATAGCCGCCGCTCCAGCGCCTGACACTACAGACACATGAAAAGATGCTCAACATCTTAATTATCAAGGAACAGCAAATCAAAACCACAATGAATTATCACATCACACTTGTGAGAATGACTGTCATCAAAAAGACAGCAAATTATAAATGTTGGCAAGGATGTGGGTAAAAGGAAACCCTCACATGTGGAATGTATCTTGGTACAACCATTATAGAATATATTATGGAGATTCCTCAAAAAATTAAAAATAGAACCACCATTGTGCTCAACATGCTCATTTGTGTCTGACTCTTTGTAACCCAATGGACTGTAGCCCACCAGGCTCCTCTGTCCACAGGATTTATACAATCTAGCAATTCCAATTATAGGTATTTTTCTGAAAACAAGCAAACGAACAAACAAAAACCATTAGTTAGAAAATATACATGCACCCCAATGTTTTTTGCAGCATTATTTACAACAGCCAAGATATGGTAGGAACCTAAGTGCATATCACTGGATGAATGGATGAAGAAGATGTGGTATATTTATATAATGGAATATTACTCAGCCATATAAAAAATGAAATCTTGCCATTTACAACAACATGGATGGAGATAGAGCATTAAACATTAAGCCATGCAGCTAACGCTCCTTATATCTTTTCCTGCTCTTTACCTGTAAATTGAAAAGATCCTGCTATGGTTTGAATGTTTGAAATTCTAGACTTGAGAGATTATGGCATCAGGAGAAGGGGCTTTGGGGAGGTTGCTTAGGTTATGAGGGTGGAATCCTCATGAAAAGGATTAATGTTTTTATAAAAAAGACCCCACAGGTCTGCTTACCCTCTTCTGTGAGAATGCACAGAGATGTCACCAGCTATAGGCTAAAAAAGGCCTTCATTAGAACGCAGAATCCTTGATCTTGGATTTCCCAGGCCCCAGAAGTGTGAGAAATAAATCTGTGTTGTTTACAAGCTTCCCATCTGTGATATTTTATTGTAGCAGCTCACATAGACCAAGATAGATATTTTCTTTATTTTAGGCTCGAATGTTTAATGCTTTCTCAGTTCAGAATTACACTGACCTACTTCAAAACTGGCTACCATTTATTTTATTTTTTAGGAAGTGTTCCCTCCTGCTACATTTCCTAAAAGAGTTTACATCTGATAAGGATTGTTTCTTTAAATGTTTGATATGATTCACCAATTAAATCATCTGGGCCTAGAGCTTTCTCTGCTGGGAGGTTTTTCATTTAAAAAATTTAATTTCTTCAAGTAAAGAGTTATTGAGATCTTCTGTTTCATTTTTTGTCAGTAGAATGTTATATTTTTCAAACAATTTGTCTGTCATATAAACTGATGAATTTATTGGTATAAAGATACTCATAATATTTTCTTATTATCCATTTAATTCTTTAAGATTTACACTGAATGTTGTTGTTTAGTTGCTAAGTCTAGAGTTGCTAACTCTTTGCAACCCCATGGACTGTAGCACACCAGCCTCTTCTGTCTTCCACTATCTCCGAGTTTACTCAAATTCATATCCATTGAGTCAATGATGCTGTCTAACCTTCTCATCCTCTGCCACTCCCTTCTCCTTTTGCTTTCAATCTTTCCCAACATGAGGGTCTTTTCCAATGAGTCAGCTCTTTGCAGCAGGTGGCCAAAGTATTGGAGCTTCAGCTTTAGCATCAGTCCTTCCAATGAATATTGAGGGTTGATTTCTTTCAGGATTGACTTATTTGATCTCCTTGCAGTCCAAGGAACTCTCAAGAGGCTTCTCCAGTACCAAAATTCAAAAGCATCAGTTCTTCGGCGCTCATCCTTCTTTATGGTTGACATCTCATTATCTATACATGACTACTGGAAAAACCATAGTTTTGACTATACACACCTTTGTTGGCAAAGTGATGTTTCTGCTTTTTAATACACTGTCCCTTCCCTGGTAGCTCAGATAGTAAAGAATCTGCCTACCATGCAGGAGATCAGGGTTCAGTACCTGGGTCAGGAAGATCCCCCAGAGAAGGGAATGGCAACCTACTCAAGTATTCTTGCCTGGAAAATTACATGGACAGAGGAGTCTTGCAGATTACACTTTATGGGGTTGTAAAGAGTTGGACACCACTGAGCCACTAACACACACACACAATACGCTGTCTAGGTTTGTCAGAGCTTTTCTTCCCAGGAGCAAGCGTCTTTTAATGTCATGGCTGCAGTCCTGTCTGCAGTGATTTTAGAGCCCAAGAAAATAAAATCTGTCACTGCTTCCACTATTTCCTCCATGTATTTGCCATGAAGTGATGAGACCAGATGCCATGATCTTAATTTCTTAAATGTTGAGTTTCAAGCCAGCTTTTTCTCTCTCATCTTTCACCCTCATCAAAAGGCTCTTTAGTTCCTTTTAACTTTCTGTCATTAGAGTGGTATCATCTGCATATCTGAGGCTGTTGATGTTTCTCCCAGCAATCTTGATTCCAGCTTGTGAATTATCCAGTCTGACATTTCACATGATGTACTCTGCATAGGAGTTAAATAACCAGGGTGTCAATACACAGCCTTGTTGTACTCTTTTCACAATTTTGAACTAGTCAGTTGTTACATGTGTGGTTCTAACTGTTCCTTCTTGACCTGTGTACAGATTTCTCAGGAGACAGGTAAGGTGATCAGTACTCCCATCTCTGGAAGAATGTTCCAGTTTGTTGTGATCCATACAATCAAAGGTTTTAGGATAGTCAATGAAGCAGAAGTTTTTCTGGAACTCCCTTGCTTTCTCCATGATCCAATGAATGTTGGCAATTTGACTCTGGTTCCTCTGCCTCTTCAAAACCCAGCTGGTACACCTTTTTTATTCTTCACACCGATTCTGTTCTCTCTCTCTCTCTTTGTTTTCATCAGTCTAGCTAGGAATTTATCACTTTTGTTAAGCTTTCCAAAGAGCTCTGTTTTGGGCTTTGTTAATTTTTTCTGTTGTTTCCTATTCTTATTTTTATAAATTCTCTTTCCCACTTATTCTGAGTTTGCTTTTCCTTGTCTAACTTTTTAAATTGGAAACTTAAGTTACTATTTTTGTAATTTCTTTCCTAACATATGCGTTTAGAACTGTAACTTTTTCTTCAAGTACTGTTTTAGCTGCATCTCATACATTTTGATATGTTGTATATTCATTATCACTCAGTTTGAAACATTTTGTTTTTTATTTATTTTTGGCTGGGCTTAGAATTCTTAGTTGTGTGCAGGTTTTCTCTAGTTGTGGCAAGCGGGGGCTGTTCTCTAGTTGTGGTGCCTGGCGCCAGAGGGCCTAGAGGAGCTATTCCACGTTCAAGGTTGGGAGGGGTGGTGGTAAGGAGATACCCCTCATCCAAGGTGAGGAGCAGTGGCTGCGCTTTGCTGGAGCAGCCGTGAAGAGATACCCCACGTCCAAGGTAAGACAACATAAGTAAGACAGTAGGTGTTGCAAGAGGGCAGACACACTGAAACCATAATCACAGAAAACTAGTCAATCTAATCACACTAGGACCACAGCCTTGTCTAACTCAATGAAACTAAGCCATGCCCTGTGGGGCCACCCAAGATGGACAGGTCATGGTGGAGAGGTCTGACCCAAGGTGGTCCACTGGAGAAGGGAATGGCAAACAACTTCAGTATTCTTGCCTTGAGAACCTGATGAACAGTATGAAAAGGCAAAATGATAGGATACCAAAAGAGGAACTCCCCAGGTCAGTAGGTGCCCAATATGCTACTGGAGATCAGTGGAGAAATAACTCCAGAAAGAATGAAGGGATGGAGCCAAAGGAAACACAATACCCAGCTGTGGATGTGACTGGTGATAGAAGCAAGGTCCAATGCTGTAAAGAGCAATATT
>SJYQ01005175.1:796073-808934 GCA_006410935.1 Redunca redunca | reverse complement strand
TGAATGAACTCTGGGAGTTGGTGATGGACAGGGAGGCCTGGCATGCTGCAGTCGGACAAGACTGAGCAACTGAATAGATAATAGAAGACAAATAACATTCACTCATTCTATACTATAACTTCTAAAACAGATTATGCATATATTAAGCATTTATTTGTATTTATATATAATACATATAAATATAGATATATTATGCATAAATATAGTCACTAGGCAATCATCACATATATTGAAGGTAAATTATATTATCAAAATCTGTCATTTATCATATTTCTATTTAATGTATTTGAATGCTCTGATTACTGAATGAAAGCAAACAGATAAACTGCAAGCTATGTCTAGAAGACTGGTCACTAAGACTATATTAGAAGTATTTTAGGAATAGAAGTAAAAAGAAAACAAAGAAGTCTAAATGTTTGCATGATTGTAGTTGATATTAAGTTAAAAGTACCACATGCTTTTTAAACTTTTGATTTAAAATCTCCTGGGTTGTAAATGTGAAAAATGCCTCCTCTAATTTATTCCTAAAATAAAACTTAGCAGCATAAATACTTAATAGCTTAGATAACTGTGATAGAGTTCTGTGTTTTATTCCTTTATTTTTTTTATCTAGGTCATAAACGAAAGATTTCAATCCTTCATTTGGCACCTTTCAGAAGTACTAAATTTACAAGCATAAAAAAATAATTATATCTTAATTTTCTTATGTGATTTCAGAAAGTAAACACACTAGTTGTTTTATTAAGCAATTATTAACCTTATAACTATATATCAGATTTAATGTTAAATATATTGCTATGTATTCTGAAAAATATTTTTAAATGGGGAGGAGATTGGCTATTTCTTGAAAGATAGAGGAAATACAGAACTAGGAAATACGCATGTGCATTTACCATAATAAACTTAAGAAGTATTTTTTTGGGGGGCAGGAGAAGAAAAATAAAACATTTTTCTCTCCCTCAATTACAGTTTTTTTAAAAAAGAATAGTTACTTGGGGCTAATAATGGGAAGCATAACTGAGACAAAAGCTGAGATATAGTTGCATGATATTATTGCTATGAGAGTTCATTCATATATATGACCAGCATATATCAGACCTCGCTGTGGCCCTTTAACTCACTGTATTCCAAAGTGCATCGTGGTATGCAATGGTAGATAGCTCAAGGGCCATGTGATGGAGGACTTTAAATGTCAGAATACAGAGGTTGCCCATAACTGGTCAAGAGTAGAGAACAACTGAAGATTAAGAGGAAAGGATGGGGAGGGTTATATTTAAAACAATTAATTCTAAGGAAAGGAACTCAATAATTTACCTAGTATGAAGAACTGATAAATGAAAGTGTTTGGAATGCAGATTTGGGGAGACAGTATCTAACTTAGACATGAACCAGTAATCAATATGAATAATCATATAATCCATAATTGAACTTCAAAATAGGATTTTAATTGATAGATCAGAGAGCCTTTAAGTTCAAGTGAAATCTTACTTAGAAGTGAGTGGGAGTGAATACTACTTACCTAGTAAGTAGTTTTCAGAAAATTTTAGTAGTGAGCACTTAAATTTAAAAATAAAAAAGAAGCAACCATACACAACATTTCATGGAGACCAATGAGAGAACTGCTTTGGTTGACATGGGATGGGGATGGGCCACCCAGCAGGTCTCAGTGTGGCCCCCAAGCTTCCCTGAAGAATTTTAGGGCATTGCCCAACACAAGTAAAGAAGACTAGATGGCTTCTCCACATCCTCTATACTTCCTCATCAAAGATAAAGCAGGCTGGCCTTTATAAAGATGTGCCCTGAGATTGTTACCAATCTCCATATTAACCAATACCACTGAAACGCGTAATTATTCTAACTTCCTGTTGGGCTGCACTCAAAACAGACATTCAAGCCCTGTACTTGCCCATTCCAGACAAAAGAAATAGCCTGGACTCAGCAACAGAGCCATCGGTGGTTTAACGGATGGGAGGAGACCTTACACATCTGAAACCAGGTCCTGGAGCAACGCCCTCACCCCCCAGTGGGAGCGGGAGGTCACCAGTTCAGGGGCACATGATGGCAGGTTGGTTCATTGGTTCAAAGGGAAACCAGCGGAAGGAAACAGCTCTCTCTATCCCTTTGATAAGCTCTCAGGGTGGAGATGTTCTGATCTAAAGATGAGAACAATCACCAGCTGGGAAGGTCAGTCATGGGAGTAGGGTATAGGTGAAGCAAGCACTGATGGAACAGAGGATGTACAGAGAGGGCTTGAGAGCAACCATCTTGGGTGGCCTGATCATACGCTCTCCCTCACCCAACAGGGCATAATTTTATCAGAGTAACGGCACATAAAATAAGCAGAAAACTACAGAAACATCCTGAAAAGACAGTGCTAGATAATTCCCTAGGCTCCTTGTTACCGACATAACTTGTTCCCTCACATCAACTTAGCATAATATAACTGTTCAGGAAGTTTTTTGCATAATTTTTTCTATAATCCAAGTTTTATTTAATGACGGATTTAGTGTTTTTCTTCACAGTGTGCATAAGCATAATAGAAACTAAATACAACCCACAATTTCATTCTCAACATTAGAAATTATGGAAACATAGTGAATGATTTTGTGAAGTCCATGTTTCAATTCTACATGTACTTTTAAGGTATGAAGAAATTTTTGAATCAATGAAATATTAAAATTGAAGAAATTAACGTTGTCCATGATAAAAATACACATACACTCAGAGGCAAAAAACAAACTAACATAAAGACTTCTCTAAGGAGTTCCAAATACTTCAGAGATGATTCTTATATCATTCATGTTAATGAAGGGCTGATGATCTTCATTTTAGTTAATGGCTGTAATTTTCCACCCTACCAAATTTTTTACTGACCCCACTGCTAAATAATTTAAGCTTAATATGCCCTTTCTCCCTTTGCATCATCCTTTGAGGGGAGAGATAGTGAATAATAAAAACACAAGATTGGACGACAGATCTAAGAAGGGCAAAAAGAAATTCTGAATGGTTCATAACTTGTATAATCAATAGGTGAGTACCCTGTTTAATCTCATAATTCTCTTGTGAGCTGGAATGGGAAGATGCAATTTGCTAATAAGGAAATAGGCGAAGAGAATATATTCACTATGCTAATTCCACATGATTTATCCAATGTCACCCTGAGCTGAGGCTCAGCATAGAATTGAGTGATTATTGAGATAATCCAAACAGGGCATTGGATTACTAAAGAAGCACAACAATCTCCTTCTCAGAAAATTTAAAAATAGGATTGGTGCTCATGTTGGCTTTGTCTGGAGATAATTTTGTCAAAAGATACAGTTATTAACTATGGGAAAAATAGTTTCCTTTAAATAGCATTAGGTATTTCAATTCAAATTAAAATTTTTATTGTTTCTCCTTTCAGACTCAGGGTACTGTGTTGTGGTGGTGTGAAAGGGTAGCAACATGCAGACTTTACCTTCAAGGGACTTTAAATCTAGGAGAGAGTATAAAAGGTATACCAATAGTTATTAAGTGCTCACATGCAATCTTAGTGCTGCAAGACAGATACAAAGAGGATGGAATGATTTTGTTCAGCTTGGGACCTGATAAGAGTTTGGATAAAGGGTTTAGGTGAAAAAAGACTAGGCATGAATTGACAATTATTGAGCTATCTAATGGGTCCGTGGGGCTTCATTACATTATTTTGTCCATTTATCTTTTTCAGAATAAGAAATTATTCTTAAAAAGGCCTCATGAATAATGTGGTATTTGAGATAGACTTTGACAAAAGGGCACTATTCCATAAACCAAGAAGTGTGGGTAGAAATAGCAAAATCCTGACATGTAGTTGGAAAAACCCTGGGCTGATTAAATTCGTGTTATACTGCTTAGCTAAAGCATAAGGTGTACACTGGAGTATAGAAGAATGATATAAAGTAAGAATTATTTTTATTATTGTCTTAATGACTTTGAATATTAAATTGTGACATTTAAAATTATCACTGCAGTTAATAACCATCAGTGACTTCACCATGATTTGATTAAAAGTTTTGATTATGAGGGAAATAAAGAGACTGGAGTGAAGCGGATTTGAATCCAAATTCCAGTTTAGAATGATAATACAAAGTTCAGAAGAGATTATGCAATTCAGGAAAGAGTAGCAACAGCAGACCTGGAATAGAAAGTCCAGGAAAGAGAGGAGCTATAGAGGGACACTATTAGGACAACTGATTGAATTGTGAGGAGAGAGCTAGAGGACAGAGAAAGTCAAAGATAAATTTAAGATTTTGTTTCCAGTCTGGATGCACAGAAACCAGATTGGTAGTCTTACCAAACCAAACTTGGGTCTGCTTGCCTGCACACAGTAAAGCCAAAACAAGTGGGTTGTGGCGAAGGATAGTGCAGTGTTTATTGCAGGGCACCAAGCAAAGAGTCTGGGTAGCTAGTACTTGAAGGGCTCAAACTCCCCAAAGGCTTTCAGAGAAAGGTGTTTAAAGACAGGATGGTAGAGGTGTGTTGTGGGATGTGTGATCAGCTTATACACGTATTCCTCTGATTGGCTGCTGGTGAGATAATTGGGAATTACCATAGTTGACCCACTGGTTCCAATTGGTCTGGGGTCTAGTGCTTGTGGGCAGGATATAATTAACTCTTTCCACCTGCTGGGCGTTTCAGTAGTTGCAAGACTTGACTCAATATTATCTGTAACCCTTGATGAGTAATTAGTGTCCTTGACTTTGTTTAATGTCTAAACTCTTATTATTTTGTCTTGCTTGACTGTTTTTCTTTTTTTCTGCATTTTCTTACTTCTCTGATTAAATCTGGTTTTTGAAACTTGGGGAAGGCCTACGAGGCTAAAGTTGTTCTACAGACAAGAGGTAGATGGAGGACACGGTGGGAAGGACTTGTTCTGGAATGGCCCCAGAGGGTTCTGCTCACTTACAGTAGCATCCAAATTAGGGAAGGAGACAGTGTAGGTTTTAGGCATCACAAGTGTGAAGGGCTAGAAGGAGGACATCTAGATAGAATGACCAAAAGACACCCTCTGCTGCTGCTGCTACTGCTGCTAAGTCTCTTCAGTCATGTCCGACTCTGTGCGACCCCATAGACAGCAGCCCACCAGGCTCCTCCGTCCCTGGGATTCTCCAGGCAAGAATACTGGAGTGGGTTGCCATTTCCTTCTCTAATGCATGAAAGTGAAAAGTGAAAGGGAAGTCACTCAGTCGTGTCTGACTCTTAGCGACCCCATGGACTGCAACCTACCAGGCTCCTCTGTCCATGGGATTTCCCAGGCAAGAGTACTGGAGTGGGGTGCCATTGCCTTCTCCGAAAGACACCCTCTAGGAGAGAGGAATGGAAGAAGAGAGACACTCGATACTCATATGGAACTAACTACTGAAGCACAAAATAGCTGGGCATGTGATTGAGAAAAAGGAGACTAAAGACAAGAAGGCTTAGAACAGAATTTGGGGGAATTAAGGGTTTGGTGCTTCTTGGAAGAAAAGCTATAACCAACCTAGACAGCATGTTAAAAAGCAAAGACATTACTTTGCTGACAAAGGTCCATCTAGTCAAAGCTGTCATTTTTCCAGTAGTCATGTATGGATGTGAGAGTTGGTCTATAAAGAAAGCTGAGCCCAGAAGAATTGATGCTTTTGAACTGTGGTGTTGGAGAAGACTCTTGAGAGTCCCTTGAACTGCAAAGA
This sequence comes from Redunca redunca, assembly GCA_006410935.1. NCBI lineage: Eukaryota > Metazoa > Chordata > Mammalia > Artiodactyla > Bovidae > Redunca > Redunca redunca. Next base: position 803,247 of record SJYQ01005175.1, on the reverse strand, counting down.
GATCAAACCAGTCAACCCTAAAGGAAACCAATCCTGAATATTCATTGGAAGGAATGATGCTGAAGCTGAAACTCCAATACTTTGGCCACCAGATGTGAAGAACTGACTCATTGGAAAAGACCCTGATGGGAAAGATTGAAGGCAGGAGGAGAAGGGGAAGACAGAGGATGAGATGGTTTAATGGCAGCACCAACTCGATGGATATGAGTTTGAGCTAGCTCCAGGAGCTGGTGATGGACAGGGAATCTGGCGTGCTGCAGTCCATGGGGTCGCAAAGAGTCAGACACGACTGAACTAACTAAAGGGTTTGGTTTGATACAAGAGGGGAAAAAATGAGCTAAAGACAGAAGAGAACTCAGTTGGTAATACTACTAATAACATCTTATATTGGGCTTCCCTTGTAACTTAGCTGGTAAAGAATCTACCTGCAATGCGGGAGACCTGGGTTTGATGCCTGGGTTGGAAAGATCCCCTGGAGAAGGGAAAGGCTACCCATTCCAGTATGCTGGCCTGGAGAATTCCATGGACTGTATAGACCATAGGGTCACAAAGAGCTGGACATGATTGAACAACTTTTTCACTTTTCACTTTTAGCATCTTATATTTACTCAAGATTGCCTAACAAGAAACAATGACAAATTTAAATGGCTTAAAACAATAAAAAATTATTTCTCATTCAAGCAAGAGTCCAAGATGGATATTTCTGCTTACGTGGTTCTTTTCGCAGCAGGAATGTAGGAATTCAGGCTCCTTTAATTTACGGGTTTGGCGTCCTCTGAGTCCTCGAACTCCTTACCCTTTGGTCAAAAGAAGGAGAAAGCAAATGGAAAAATCACGATGGGAAGGTTTTATGGTCAGTCCTGGAAATGATGTGTATCACTTTTGCCCACATAACATTAGCCCAAATTCAGTCACTCAGCTACACCAAAATGCAAGATACAACCAGTCAGGAACTGCCACATCTCATGTTTGTGACATGAGCTCATGTTCATATAGCTTTTAGAGGACTGTCCTATACTTCACTATATAGTATGGCTTCGTGGAAGGGAATAAAAGCACAGTGGTTAAATGTATAAACTCCAGAGTTGAAAATCACTTGGGTTTGTTTCCTGGCTTCACTATTTGTAGTGCTAGTGTCACCTAGGATAAATCAATTCGTCTCTATCTCATGTGTAAAATGGTGATAATAACAAAATCTAACCCATATGATGGTTAGGAAGATTAAATGAGTTTAATAAACATAAAGTATTTAAATAGTGCCTGACATGTTCCTGGCATGTAGTAAGTTCCCACTAAAGATTAGTCGTTATTATCAGATTAGAACTATCACTTTAGGGCTGGAGCAATTTAATGGTAAAGTGGACATTAAATAACGTGAAATGCAGAAAGGTGGTAGCAAAGGCCAGAGAAGAAAAGCCATCAATTTGTCCATTAAGCTATCTGAATAACTGCAGAAATTTCTGCTGTTTTACAGTTGTTCAGCACCAGCTAAATAGGAGGTGATCCCCAACTCACAGCAATTTTCAGTTAATACGCTTAGAACTGTAAAACAAATAACCTCCAAGCAAATCAGATGGATTGCAGTCAAGTTAAATCCTAGCAGGTTCAGATGGGGGTTTTATTCCAAAGGTCTCATATTGAGGTAAGTAAAAAGCCTCTTGATGAAAGTAAAAGAGGAGAGTGAAAAAGTTGGCTTAAAGCTCAACATTCAGAAAATGAAGATCATGACATCTGGTCCCATCACTTCATGGGAAATAGATGGGGAAACAGTGGAAACAGTGTCATACCTTATTTTGGGGGGCTCCAAAATCACTGCAGATGGTGACTGCAGCCATGAAATTAAAAGACGCTTACTCCTTGGAAGAAAAGTTATGACCAACCTAGACAGCATATTGAAAAGCAGAGACATTACTCTGCCGACTAAGGTCCGTCTAGTCAAGGCTATGGTTTTTCCTGTGGTCATGTAAGGATGTGAGAGTTGGACTGTGAAGAAGGCTGAGTGCTGAAGACTTAATGCTTTTGAACTGTGGTGTTGGAGAAGACTCTTGAGAGTCCCTTGGACTGCAAGGACATCCAACCAGTCCATTCTGAAGGAGATCAGCCCTGGGATTTCTGTGGAAGGAATGATGCTAAAGCTGAAACTCCAGTACTTTGGCCACCTCATGTGAAGAGTTGACTCATTGGAAAAGACTTTGATGCTGGAAGGGATTGGGGGCAGGAGGAGAAGGGGACAACAGAGGATGAGATGGCTGGATGGAATCACGGACTCAATGGAAGTGAGTCTGAGTGAACTCTGGGAGTTGGTGATGGACAGGGAGGCCTGGAGTGCTGCGATTCATGGGGTCGCAGAGTCGGACACAACTGAGCAACTGAACTAAACTGAACTGAAACCGTGCCTTAGAGAAACAGTGCTTATCGATTTGAGATAAATTTTCTATCCTTCCTCTCTCAGAACAAAATCTTTTCGTAGGTCACAACTGGAGGACCTGAGTCAGTTCATTCGCCTGTGACTGTACTTAGTTTAGTTCGGTTCAGTCGCTCAGATGTGTCCAACTCTTTGCAACCCCATGGACTGCAGCACGCCTGTACTTAAAAGTGCACATTACTTAACATGTACTTATCATGACTTAACATGTACTTAACATGACTGTACTTAACATGCACATTAATGTTAGCAGGTATATTGCCTATGGGTGTTTCTTTATTTTTGGAAGGCTCTCTTCCCTCTGCAGCTTCTATGCTCCCTCCCCACCCCATATAAAAATCTTTCCAATTTGCCACGCTTGTGGTTTCTTGGTAAATGTTCAAATATCTTTTTTATAAAACATTCTATTTTAAAATTAAAACTTTTGCTATGAAATAATTGTAGATTTGCATACAGTTGGAAGTAATGATACAGACACCCAGTACACCCTTTACCCACCCAGTTTCCCCATTAGTAACATACATGATATTAGTACAGTGCATTAAGAGTACAGTATTTAGCACAATATCATGACCAGAATATTGGCATTGACACAGTCGAGAAACAAACATCTCCATCATCACAAGTAGCTCTCTTTTACCAATTTATAACCACACCTACTTCCCACTTAACCTGTACCCCTTCATCAGTTCCTAGCAATCGCTAATCTGTTCTTTATTCTCATAATTTCAATATTTCAAGAATGTCACATAAATGAAATCATCTATATGTGAACTTTTGTCATTGACTTTTTTTCACTCAGCATAATTCTCTGGTGATATTACTCCAGGTTAATTAATGATTGAATAGTTTGCTCCTTTTTATTGTTGAGTACTCTTCCATGGTGTGGGTGTACCAGTTTGTCTTGTCATAGACCAACTGAAGGATATCTAGGGCATTTCCAGTTTTGGCTATTACAAATAAAAAGTTATTATAAACATTCATGTACAGGTTTTTGTGTGAATTTATATCTTCAGTCCTCTAGGATAAATGCCTAAGAGTACATTTGTTAGGCTGGGAAATATTTGCATATTTAGTTTTTAAGACTATTATTAAACTATTTTTATTATTTTAAAACTATTTTCTAATGTGACTGTATCACTAATGTATATTTTAAATTTTTATCTATTTTTAGTTGGAAGATAATTACTTTATAATATTGCATTGGTTTCTGCCATACATCAACATGAATCAACCATAGGTATACATATGTCTCCTCCATCTTAAACCTTCCACCCAATCCCATCCCTCTAGATTATCACAGAACACCAGTTTGAGCTCCCTGCATCATACAGCAACTTTCCACTGGCTATCCATTTTACATATGGTAATCTATTTGTTTCCATGTACCACTAATGTATATTTTACATTTCTACCAGCAGTGTAGGAATGATCTAGACTGTCCTCATCCTCACCAATATTTGGTAGTATCACTATTTTTTTAAGCCATTCTGGTAGGTGTTTAGTGATACCTAATCATGGTTGTTTTATACTTCCCTAATGACTAAGGGACTTCTCTGGTGGCTCAGATGGTAAAGTGCTTGCCTATAATGTGGGAGACCCTGGTTTGATCCCCGGGTCAGGAAGATCTCCTGGAGAAGGAAATGGCAACTCATTCCAGTATTCTTGCCTGGAAAATTCCATGGACGGAGAAGCCTAGTAGGCTACAGTCCATGGGGTCGCAAAGTGTCGGACACGACTGAGTGACTTCACTAACTACTAATGGCTAATGATATCTGAGCATCTTTCCATGTGTTTATCTACCATCTGTATATCTTCTCTGATGAAACATTTCTTCGTGTCTTTTCCCATTCTCATATTCTAATTGGATTCTTGCTTTTGAACTGTTGAGTTTTGAGAAGTCTTTATATATCCTGGATACGGAATATCTTTTTGTCAAAGATACACCTACTTTTATGAGATATGTGGATTCAAGTATTTTTCCCCACTCTGTAGCTTCTCTGTAGTCTTTTACTGATCAAAAGTTTTAAATTTTTATCAAGTTATGAGTTTTGTCTTTTATGAATCATGGTTTTGGTAGCAAGCCTAAGAATTCTTTGCCTGGTCCTTGTGTCCCAAAGATTTTACCCTATATATATATATTTTTGTAAAAGCTTTATAGTTTTACATTTTACATGTGGTTTTGTGATCCATTTTGAATTATTTCTGTGTAAAGTGTGAAGTGATTATATAAAATAATTGACAAAAAAATTCCTGGAACTAAAATTATAACAGGTTTTCAGGATACAAGGTTAAGAAACAAAAGTCAACTACTTTTCTATATAACAAAAATGAACAAGTGGAATTTGAAATTAAAAGCACAATACAATTTACACTAGCAGCTCCCCAAATGAAATACTTAGGTATAAGTCTAACAAGATGTTAACAAGAGCTACAAAACTGATGAATTCCAAGAAAAACTAAATACATGGTGAGGTATGTCATGTTCATGGAAAGGGAGACTCAATATTGTCAAGATGTCAGTTCTTTCCAGCTTGATCTATAGATTCAATGTCATCCTGATCAAAATCCCAGCAGGTTGTTTTGTGGATATTGACAAACTGATTTTAAAGTTTACATGGAGAGGCAAAAGACCCAGGATAGCTATTATAATATTGAAGAACAAAGTTGGAGGACTGGCACTACCCAATTTCAAGGTTTTATATGCAGTTACAGTAATCAATTCTGTGTAAAGTGAAGTTGCTCAGTCGTGTCCGACTCTTTACGACCCCACGGACTGTAGCCTACCAGGCTCCTCTGTCTATGGGATTTTCCAGGCAAGAGTGCAGGAGTGGATTGCCATTTCCTTCTCCAGGGGATCTTCTCGACCCAGGAATCGAACCAGTGTCTCCCTCATTGCAGGCAGACGCCTTACCATCTGAGCCACCAGGGAAGCAATCAATTCTGTATGGTATTAGCCAAATAATAGATAAATAGATCAAGGGAATAGAATAGAGAGCACAGAAATAGACCTCATAAAGCTAATCAACTTATGTGGGACAAATGAATAAAGGCAATACAATGAAGCAAAAATAATGGAAATTTTCACTTTCTAAAATGTAGGCACAGGATGCTATAATGCAGGGTCATGTTCCGGGTAAAAAATAGTGAGAGATTTCTGTATATCCACCTACATGGTGTGTTTCCCTATATTAAAGACAAGAGGCCCACATCAACCTTCGAGAAGCAAACCACCTTCACATTGGGGAGAAGTTGCTTCTAGGGAGGACAGTTTCATGTGCAACCTCCCCACTCCCCACTTGTCCCCACACCCATTCCTGAAATTTCACTTTTCTATGTAACTTGACAGAAATTCCAAAAGAAGAGCTGGGAGGGCTCAGAAATTTAAAGCAGGTGTCAATTTATATCTGGATATGTAAAAGAGGTCAGTGGGAAGAGCCATGGCAAGAGAATAACACATAGTTGTCTTATATTACCCAAGCATTAATCACATTTGTCACAGTAAGAAACTCAGGCAGTAGGACCAAGGTATTTCTTTGACCAGAAGATGTACGTCAGTAAAGAGACTTTAAATATCCAGAAAATTGGATTAAAATAATACATATTAGCCAGCCAGCCAACCTAATATCTAAGAAAATGGATCTGAGAGCAACCAGATAGACAATGAGAAGACTGGACTACATAGATTTTTTTCTGTTTTATAAATGTATAGAAAAAAAATATGAGCCCTAGGAAAAATTTCTGCAGTGTCAAATTCAAATATCACTTTTATGATATAAATGAACAGCATAGCTTTTGTTTTTTAAATATTTGTTTATGTATTTATTTGGTTGCACAGGGTCTTATGTGGGATCTTTAGTTGCAGCATGTGAACTCTTTGTTGCACCGTGTGGATTTAGTTCTCTGACCAAGGATCGAACCTGGACCCGCTGGCAGTGTGCAGTCTTAGCCACTGGACCACCAGGGAAGTCCCTGAACAGCACAGTTTTGAAGAACATTTACTACAAGAATTTTTTTTAAAGCTCTCCTTTTATTTTCCTAAATGCAGGAAAATTTAGATTCTATGAATAGGAAAGTAAAAGATGAGACAACAGACTGAGATAAAAGGGGAGTTGGCTGGGAACCAAGTGAAAGATCAAAAAGAAACAAAGAAATGCATCTGCAGAACTGAAGACATTGTTTTAGGTAATAAATTGCAGGTACAGAAAAATGTTCTTGCAGTAAGGAAGATATACTACTATATAACTACTATAATGGGAAAAGGAAAAATTCAACTATGAAAGAAAAGATCATAGAAATAGAATGCAGAACACAAATGAAAGAAGGAGGACAAATGAAAGGGACGTGACACTTCAGACCAGCAGACAATTTCTGATCTGAAGAAAGACTGAGAGATCGAGCAGGCTCAGCTTAATGAAAAGACATCACCATATAAAGAGGCTGCCATTTAAATATACTCCAACATTAGGTAGAGAATTCCAAGCAAAAGGAAAGATCAGAGAGGCATTAGGAAAAATAAAATAGATTTTATATCCTAGAATAAGAATTGAGCTTGCCTTAGATAACTTATAGTAAACAAAATAAACATTTCATAATAAACTAGAAGAAAATAGAGTACCATCTAGTTTTGAGGGAAAAAAAGATTGAGGCTCAAGAATTTTTTCAGTTATGAAAGGTCTTAGGACATAAGCTACTCATCTGTACTTAAATAAACTGAGATAAAATAAACCAATAAAAAAGACACATTCA
>SJYQ01005175.1:765477-795896 GCA_006410935.1 Redunca redunca | reverse complement strand
GTATTTTATTTGTTATATTAATCATTAAGGAAACATGAATTTATTTATTATGATGGTAATCATTAGTAGAATGATAAAAAATGGACATTATCAAAATCCCTAGAATAAGTAGGTAAATTTTAGATTTATATACATCCTGGCTCCTCCCCTAACTCATTGGAGCAGTTCCTCAGAGCTGAGACTCTCTCTTGGGCTATAGTCCTCAGTAAGGTCCTCAAATAAAACTGAAAGTCTCACACACACACACACACACAAAGTAGGTAAATTTTAGTTTTCATGAGACAAAACTAAGAATAGAAATATTAGAAGCACAAAATGACATGTTAACATATACAAAGATGTCAGTATGACAATAACAATCAATGAGCTAAATTTTTCAACTAAAAACATGAATATTCTCAGATTGAGCCAAAATACAGAGTAAATTATATGCTCTTTACAAAGAGCCACACTGTCAAACAAAATTAGACTATTTTAAGGTAAAATATATACTACAAAGTAAAAGAAAAAAGAACAGAATTTTTAAAAAAGCAGATATTATGTTGTTAGTGCTGATCAGAGTAGAACCCAAGGTAAGGAAAGAGCTCTAAAGAGGGCAAAGATTATTTTACTTTTATAAAGGATAACTCTCTAACAGACATAAGTGATTGTGTATATAACATCATTGAAATATATAAACAGATATAAAATATGCAATAACAATTCTATTTGTATTTGATATGTTGAGTTGGTAATACAGTAAGCTTATATGGTATCTGAATAGCATAATTTTAAAAGCTTAGTTGTTAATTNATACACACACACACACACGCACATACATGTGTATATATACATATATATATACACACACACACACACAGACATTTAACTCCATACCGTATAAATAGAAGACAAATATTTTTTGAGAACTCATGGAACTTTATACAAGTTGATCACAAATAGGACCACAAAGAAAACACTGATAATTTTTTAAAGTGAAAATTAAATAAACCTCATTATTTTACTATAAAGCAATAAAATTTAAAATTTGTAACATAAGATTAAACAAACACTGAAACACTTGGATATTTGAAATCTCACAAATAATGGACAGCTTCCCTGGCGGCTCAGATCGTAGAGTCCACCTGCAATGCAGGAGCTGTGCTGCGCTTAGTCGCTCAGTTGTGTCCGACTCTTTGCAGCCTGGGTTTGGTTTCGGGATAGGGAAGATCCCCTACATAAGGAAATGGCAACCCACTCCAGTATACTCACCTGGAGAATCCCAGGGACAGAGGAGTCTGGCAGGTTACAGTCCATGGGGTTGCAAAGATTCGGACACAGCTGAGTGACTAACACACTTTCACAAATAATGACTGGATTAAAAGATAACAAAAATACAATTACAAAACATTTCAAAAATAAATTTGCTGTTCTTAATTCAAATGTCTATAGCCTTGAAGATTTATGAAAATTTTTTATTTATGAAACAAAGTTTGGAGAACTACAATGTGTGAACCATGTAAATTTGAGTACTGTGTCCTTCTGCTCTCTTTACTTTCTACTAGATGAGGGAAACCCTTTTATGGACAACTTGAGCATTTGTCATGATGAGAACAACATCCATGGTGAATACTACCCAGGGAAATTGTGTGCTTTGAAATAATTTGGGAGATCACTCCTGGCAGCACCTTGGAGATTTGTTTTTAACTAATTTGTGCTTACAAAGTATGGTCTTTAAGAGTATGTGGCCATTCAAACCACTTAAACACACTTTAATACAATCACCACAATAGAGTTATTCATGGGGTTATTTGAAGTCTGGTGGTGTAACCCTCTCATATGATAGTGTGCTTTTGTGAGTTAAAAGTCAACATTAAAAAGGATCATGGAATTAATTTAGGTTCTGTATGATTTATCACTCAGCCAGTCATTGCAGACTATATTGTCATGAAAGGAGGGGGGTTGAGTGGGAAGAAAAATGCCAGAGTTCTCCTTTAAGATTGAATAAAATCTTAAATCTTTAGGACTATTCTGCTTGGAAGAACATGTACCCTTTGGTGGGAATTCAGGATTTAAATGCTAAATTCAAAAGATCAGGACAACTTGACTATTTTTAAATTTATTTTTAGATGCGAGAATAAATGGTAGAACTGTCAGAATATTAAGAGGTGAGCACTCTCTCAATTCAAAATGGCACATTGTTACCCATAGTGATTCAGGTAAATAAATACTTTTTAGTTGGACTTCCAGTCTTATATCTGATCCTTGAACTAGTCAATGTTAAAATACAGTTCTAAATCTTTGATAATTTCTATCTTCTCAAGTTTCTGTAGCAGTTACCACTTTATTTTCTTTATCAGTCTTGTTTTTCTTTTCCTATCTCAATTAAGTATCTTCATTACAAAATTAACAAATTAACAATTTTTCAGTGGTTGAATAAGAGAAAGTTCAAGAACATCTTCTGAGAATCTAGAAATGTGATTTTCTTAAACCTTGCAACCAAAAATTATTTTTCAAAGAGTACATGATTTTAAAAATTGAGTTTGCAAGGCTCATTCAACATTTACTAGCCTTTGGTTCCACTAATAATATCAAGATAATGAAAGTGAATCATGGACATGTTAAATTTCTCACTTTAAAGTTTTTTTGCTTTGTGTCATTTATCTAGTTTCTAGATAAATGTCTAAGTTCAATGGATGAGAGGACAGACCTAATGAACCATATCCTTAATAGTGTTTTCCCTCTGTTGAAGTTCAATAAACTATTAAAGTGTTATGACTGGTAGGAATTAACATTTTTTGCTCTAATAATTAAAGTAACTAGGAATAGAACCATTAACTATAGTTGTGCCTACTATGTTCATCTCCCAAGATGATTAAGAAGGAAAGAATAAAACTTCTTTAAATGCCTTTTGTCAATCTTCACAGATTAGAAAAGAAGAAAAGTATACTAAGGAAAAGCTGACACTAAATGGTTCCCTGTCCACATATAATTTCTTTATGTTGTAAGATTTAAAGAGGCAAAATACTACAAATAAAATAATATCCAATCAAAATATTTGCCAAACTTCCAAGTTAAACATAGCCCCTTCCTCTCTGCCTTAATATTTTTTTTACTTTTTAGTATATTTGTAAAATAATCATGAAATTTCATGTGCTCAAAGCATTATATTTTAGGATGAATGCTTTGATTTCAGCTCCAGGAAAAAATTTAAAAGAAAAAGAAAAACTTTAGCACAGGATTTTGATAAAAGGATATATTCCCTTAAACTTCATTCCAATCCTATTTAACAAAATTTTCCAAGAATTTTCACCTCACAAAAATGTTTATATATGTTTGAGATGGCAATGACAGATGTTTTTAGATATGAAAAATATAAAAGGAGTTCTGAGTCTGAAAGACTATTTCACATTAGAATATTTGACTAAAGTCAGAATGTCTGTTATAATTTGATAAGAGGAAACCTTTTCCTAAAAGTCACTCAGAGCTATCAACTTTAGCCATTAAAAAAACTTCATTATGTCAGTCTCTCTGTTTCATTGCTTTAGTCACTACAATTGGGGTTGAATACCTGTTTAAACAATTCATTCATTTGTGTTAAATACCTCTTCTTCCTCTTTCTTGAGCTAATCAAGAACTACTACTACTTATGCCACAGTGTTCCTAGATCAGTGACTAGGAGCCACTTAGCTTTGGGCAATTGCATTTTATTTCTGTGTGCCTTGCACTGATCACTCAATTTTATATGTAAAATGAACCTTTCCTTTACATCCTTAGGAAAGTGATTAAGAAGAGCCCACAGACTGCCCACTCAAAAGATGAAATGCACTTATACCAAGATATTATTATTAAATTTTAGTACACTGGAGATAGTGTTTTAGAAAAACAATATGTCACATAACAAGAATCAAAACTCAAAACTGTTGCATACTTCTCATTGGACTAGAAGTTGAAAGTCAACTGAGATTATGCCTTCAAAATTCTGAAAGAAAATGACTTCTAATCTAACATTTTATATCAAGTCAAATTTTAATCAAGTTTCAGGGTAGAATAAATAAATTTCAGTCCGGCAAGTTTTTCAAAACGTATTTTTCTTGTTCCCTTCTCTTAGGAGGCTACTGGAGGCTGAGTTCTACCAAAATGAAAGAACAAACCAAGAAAGAAAACCTGAAAAACCAGAAACAGTACTTTCAACTCAACAGCTGCTGCTGCTGCTGCTAAGTCACTTCAGTCGTGCCCGACTCTGTGCGACCCCATAGACGGAGCCCACCAGGCTCCCCCATCCCTGGGATTCTCCAGGCAAGAACACTGGAGTGGGTTGCCATTTCCTTCTCCAATGCAGGAAAGTGAAAAGTGAAAGGGAAGTCACTCAGTCGTGTCCGACTCTTAGCGACCCCATGGACTAGAGCCCACCAGGCTCCTCCGTCCATGGGATTTTTCAGGCAAGAGTACTGGAGTGGGGTGCCATTGCCTTCTCCACCAGCCCAATAGAGATGAAGGTAATTAACATGATGCTTATGAGAGATCTCAGGATGAAAACTGCAGGTAGAGAGGATAACCCATTCATATTGGAGCACGACAGAAGGCTCTTCAGATAATCTATTAGGAAGATGAAATATTAATTTCTGAATATCTGATGCAGATATTTGAATGTTTTGAAGGTAAATGTAGACAATTTGATAGAAATGTGGATGTAATCATAAACCCAGAAAATAAAGCAAATAAGAAAAGTATTAGTTCTAGACAAATAGAAGTTAAGCAGATAGAGAGGAATTCTGACTTCCTTCCTGGCCCAGCTGAGATAGTGTTTTTAGCATAGCCACTCCAGCTCTATTTTAGTTACTGTTTCCCTGATATTTCTGTTTCCAATCCTTTTAACTTTCAACCCATTTGTGTCTTTGCATATCTCTTTACACAACACAAGTTAGATTGCGTGTATGCAAAGTTGCTTCAGTCGTGTCCGACTCTGTGTGACCTTATGGACTGTAGCCCTCCAAGCTTTCTCTGTCCATGGGGTTCTCCAGGCAAGAATCCTGGAGTGGGTTGCCATGCCCTCCTCCAGGGGATCTTCCCAACCCAGGGATCAAACGTGTGTCTCCTGCATCTACTGCAGTGTAGGTGGATTCTTTACTGCTGGGCTACCGGGGAAGCCATAGGGTAGATTATGTGTGGGTCTTTAAATTAGTTTAAAAACTCATTCTTCCAGTCCTTACCTTTTGATTATTTAATCCATCTACAGTTTAATGTAACTATTGATGAGGCAGAATTTATGCATACCACTTTGATATTTGTTTTCTAAGTATTTTTCTTTCTTTATCCCTCCACTATTTCCTTTTATTTGTATGTTAAATAGGTATTTTTAATGTACCATTTTAATTCATTTGTCTTTTTTTTTTGTTTGAATTATTGTATCAATGGTTGCTCTCAATATTACCATTAGCATCTTAATTTAAACGATCTAGTTTGGATTAGTACCACTTTAATTTCAATACAACAAAAATACTTTGCTCCAATATAGCTCTTGTTCCCTTTCCCCTCCTTTGTGCTATTATTGTCATATGAATCACATTTTCTACATTATAAACCCACCAATACAGTTTATAATTATAGCTCTACACTGTTATCTTTTAAGTCAGGAGACAAAAGGGTTTACAGGCAAAACTACATTTATATTGTCTTTTATATTTTGTTATATAGTTTCCCTTAAGAGTGTTCTTTATGTGGATTTGAGTTACTGTCTACTGTTCTTTAATTTCAGCCTGAACAACTCCTTTTATTATTTCTTGTAATTTAGGCCTTCTCATCACAGATCTCTCAGTTTCTGCTTATCTGGGAAAGTCTCTGTTTCTCTTTTCATTTTTTTAAGGATAGTTTTGCTAGATGTTAAATTCTTGAATGGCAGTCTTTTTCTTTCAGCCCTTTGAATACGTCATCCCTCTGCATTTTGGCCTCCATAGCTTCTGATAAGAAATCTTATGTTTTACTGAGGATCCCTTGAAATGACATCATTTTGTTTTCCTTGCTGATTTCAAGATTCTCCTCTTGTTGCTGTGTTTTGACAATTTGACTATGATGTATCTAGGGTGCATCAATTTGAGTTTTCCCTGTTTGGGTTTGTTGAGCTTCTTGGATCTACAGATTAATGTTTTTCATCAAACTGAGAATGTCTCTGGTCATTACTTCTTCAAATGACCCCTGTGCCTATTGATCTCCCTTACCTCTTTCTGGAACTCTCATTATCTACATAGGATGCTCGATGGTATCCCACAGGTCTCTTAGGCTCTGTTAATTTTTCTTCCTTTTTTTTTTTTTATCTTTTCCTCAGGTGATTTACCAGCAAGTTCAATGATTCTTCTGCAAATTCAATCTGTTGTTGAGTCCCTCTGATGCATTTTTCATTCCAGCTATTTTGTTTCTCAACTCCAAACTTTCTATTTAGATTTTCTTATAATTTGTCTCTTTATTGATATTCTCTCTTCAGTGAGATGTTATTCTTATACTTCCTTTTAATTCTTTTGATATAGTATCCTTTAGCTTTTTAAAAATATCTATAATAGCTGATTTAAAGTCTTCGACTAGCAGCACCAACACTTAGGCTTCCTCAAGGACAATTTCTATTAGCTGTTTTTTCCCCTGTGGTAGGGCAATATTTTTGTGGTTTTATTGTTTTGTTTCATTTTTGTTTTATATATTTCATAATTTTCATAGAAAAGGGGAATTTTAGAAGATATAATGGGACAGTTCTGAAACTTAGGGACCCACCCCCTCCATGGCTTATTATTGTTGCTGTTACTTGCTATTTTTTGTTTACTGAATTTTTCTGAACAAATTCTGTCAAGTGTGCATATCTTAACGGTGTTTAGCTACTAATATCTCTCCTTGATTATCTTTGTAGTCACCCAGTGATTGAACATAGATTCCCTTAAATGCCTTGAACCAATAAGTCATCTACTTTTTGCCTAAGGTTGCTGTGTGTGTATATTGGAGCTATGGCAGTCTACCACTCTGAATTAGCTTTAAATTCCTGATTGTACAAAACCCTGTGACAGATAAGGGTGTTCTCAGGTTTTTTCTGAATATGTAAATAGTGTGTATAAGTACATGTTCTTCTAGATTTCCAGTAATATGTTGAATCTTTTCAAATCCTCCTATAAACATCCCATTTCCCAGATATTCTTTTAGAGCCTTTTGGTTATTATCTTGTTACATATCAAATAGTAGCAATTGTCTAGGGAAGAAATATTTTAAGGAGTTCTAAACCTGGTCAGCCCCCTTCATGAAGTGGCAGCTAGGATGCTGGTTTGCACTATGGAACTTGGAGGGGGAAGATGGAAATAGGGCAAGTTAAAATGATAGGAAGTTTATGTTCTTACCAAGTTTTAGCAGTTTTTCCTGAATAAACACTCCTTAGATTCTTTCAAGTTAATTTACACAGATCTGAAGAAGTTGATTTGACAATTGTTGCCTTTATTTTCATTGCTTTTATGGAGTGGGTTCTCATATGTACTTACTCAGCCATTCTGGAAGTTCCACTCCCTAATATTGTTTAAATGATAAACTAAATATGATTATTGCTTTAGCCAAAATTACATTGCATTGGGAGGATGGGTGGGGTTTAAATGTTTGAAGGGTGTTTTCATGTGATGGAAGCAGAAGGGTAGAAAGAAAACCAAGTCCTCATCTTCTTCAGGGAGACTAAAGAGAAAATGCCCCAAGCTAGGAAATCAGAAGCTGGCATTTCAATAATACCATTTACAGAAAAAGGAAGTAACTATGAAAACAATCAGTTTAAAGAGGTGAGAGGCAGTAGAGAAGCAGAGACACAGGTATGAGATTGTTGTTGTTCACTTGCTAAGTCGTGTCTGACTCTTTGGAACCCATGGACTGCAGCACACTAGGCTTCCCTGTCCTTCACTATCTCCCAGAGTTTGCTCAAACTTACCTCCATTGAGGTGACATCACTTTGCTGACAAAGGTCCGTAGAGTCAAAGCTATGGTTTTTCCAGTAGTCATGTATGGATGTGAAAGTCAGACAATAAAGAAGGCTGAGCGTCCAAGAATTGATGCTTTTGAACTGTGGTGCTGGAGAAGACTCTTGAAGTCCCTTGGACAACAAGGAGAGCAAACCAGTCAATCCTAAAGGAAATCAACCCTGAATATTCATTGGAAGGACTGATTCTGAATTGAAGCTCTAATACTTTGGCCACCTGATGTGAAGAGCCAACTCATTGGAAAAGACCCTGATGCTGGGAAAGACTGAGGGCAGGAGGAGAAGGGGGCAACAGTGGATGAGATGGTTTGATGTCATCACTGACTCAATGGACACGAGTTTTAGCAAACTCCAGGAGATAGTGAAGCACAGGGAAGCCTGGCGTGCTGTGGTCCCTGGGGTCGCAAAGAATTGGTCATGACTGAGCAACTGAGCAACAACAAATGACCTGTCTGAAGACATCCTACAGGACCAAGCGATCTGCTGCACTTAACAAAAGCCGAGACCAGCTAGGTAATGAACACTGCGTGGTTCCCCTTCTTTCCCACCTTTACTTTTAGTTTCCTATCACTACTAGGTTTCTGGGATTGCAGATAGATAGATATGGACATAAGTTTTCCCCTTGAACTCAGTTTTCAAGCAAGGAAATTGTGTTTTTGCCTAATGTACCTGTAAAACTATTTTTCTTTTCAGACTAAGTGCATACATGTTGTCGATAAAAATGTAATCTTAATCTTATGTTAAAAAATAATGGGAAGGAGAAAAAAAAGACACTAGAGAATATAACATACTATATTTAAATGAGAAAATGAGCCAAGAAAGATGATATTTGATCCAAAAACCACAGAATTCATTGGAAAGAAGACAATGAGAAGTCTTGGACCGGTAGCTGAGGCATGGATCTAGAGTAGAGCAAGGGAACAGAGGTCTACAGGCGGGAGGTGCCACAACAAAACAAAACTGGCTGGCTTTCTGATGTCTGTTATTCTAGAAAATAGTATCATGGGGCTTAACTCACGTAACTTTTGGAGTGTTGGGGAACAATTACCAATATATACATAGATAATCAAGAAAATTAAAAGAAACAATTATTAATTTCAGAAAAAGCAAACCATGCCTCAAGTAAAAAAATAATAAGAACACAATTTAGTTAACAGTGAACAAGATTACATAATTGTAGTAATGTGAATTACTATATGTCACAGCTTTTGGCTATGACATAAATTAAGAAGAGAAAGCTTCCATGGTAGAAGAAAGCTAAATCCTCATCTGCCATCACAAGAAGTCAATGGAAAAATGGATACATGAAAACAAATTTTCACAAAGACATACTATTTAGAAATATAGTGCAGCCATGAGATACAATTCAATGAATTCAAAACTGTTGCCACTGGGATATGATGGCAAGAACTGCTATTTTTTCTTTTTGCTCATATAACTTATCTATGTTATTTACCTTTAAAAAATAGACTTTTTTGAGGAACAGTTTTTGAAGAACAGAATTTACAGAAAACTTGAGAAGATTATACCATGTCCATATAGTCCACACCCAATATCCCCTACTATTTAACATTAGATTTTAGTATTGTAGTACATTGCTTACAATTAATGAATAAATACTGGTACATTATTATTAGGCAAAGTCCACACTCTATTCAGATTTTGCTTTTATCTTGTGTCTTTTTTGGTGTTTCGGGATTCCTTCCAGGTTACCACATTATATAATATTTAGTTGTCATATCTCCATGGGCTCTCATGAGTGGAACAATTGCTTGGGCATTTTTTTTAAAATAACCTTGATAGCTGTGAGGAATACTGGTCAGGTATTTTGTAGGATGTCTCTCAACTGGAGTTTGTCTGATGTTTTCCTCAAGATTATTTTAGGGTTATGGGCTTTAGAGAAGAAGACCTCAGAGGTAAAGTGCCCTTTTCACTGTATGGTATCCTGGGTACATACTCTCAACATGACTCATCACTGTTGATGTTGGACTTAATCATCAGGCTGGGTAGAGTTTGTCATGTTTCTCCACTGTAATCTCCCCGCTCTCTTCCATACTGTACTTTCCAATGACTTTTTACACTATGAACATTTATTACTTTGATTGAATTTAATTAAATACATAGATGTATTCCAGATGTTTTGTTTCTGAACTATGTGGTACATTCCTAGAACTGTGAGCAGTGACCTGCAAAAGTGTAAGACAAGTAGTCAACAAAGAGCCATAGTAAGTACGGAGGAGCCTTTACACAAGAAGAGCAGCCTGTGGTATGTCAGTATGAGCTGGAACAACAGCAACATCAGGTTCAAGATTAGCTATGCAATGTAGGTGCATGGATGGATTAGAAACTGATGGGTAGTATCAGGGCCAGACAGTGAGAATTGAGATAGACTAAGTTGCCACAAAGCACAGAGGTAATCAAGACAAGTTCCCAGGCAAATGGTTTGAATATCAGAAAGTCACAGATCCTACTGAGATTAATAATGGATCAGAAACTTAGGCAAGGAATCTGAATTACAGGAATGGAAGATCCTTTTTTAAAAAAAGCAAACCAAAAAAAAATTTTTGGCATTCTAAAGACATTTTGATTCAAGGCAGGGACAATTTCTGAATACAGGAACCAGTTTCCTTTATTACCTTCCTTGAGGATTTAAGCTGGAGTCCTTGAGGCTAGGCTGGATCTCTTGACTGGAGTGTGGAGTGAGGAGGCAGCATTTCTGGTGTGACATAAATCATATCTTGGTGATGTGTGTCATAAAGGTTCAATCAAATGGCACAGTTAGCATTTTATGTGTTTGATAAATTGAAGCTAGTATTCCTTCCGTCTCCAGAAGTATATAAGTCTCTATTTTGAGCCAGAAAGAATAAAAAAACCCATTTTCTTTGGGATATTTTTCTAGAACTGATGGCCTCTAAAACAATAATCAAAATTGCTTTCCCAGATAGTTTTATAAGGGACAGTGGAGGGTGGTAAACCTTTGTCTAATCTAAATCACCCCCCCTGGGCATTTAAGTTATTCTTATGCTAAAGTAGAAGAATTATCTTCATTGTGATCCCTCTTTCCCTTACCCACTTCATTCATCCATGGAAGTGACTGGTTAGAAAAGATTCTCAGAGCAGTTGTCCATCTTCACAGGGAAAAAAAGCTGGTTTTTAATTAAATTAAGTTAATTAATAGTTAAGGCTTACTTGGACCTCTAAAATGTCCAAGAACTCTATGAGGGGTCAGGACTACAAAGTAAATTGGACACAGAGACTGACCTCAAGAAGCTCACATTCTAGTAAGGAATCAAGGCAAGAACACAGCCTTGTTCCCCAGTGTGACCAAGGCTCTGATTAGGATAAGTCACATGATGCCTTGGAATTCTCCTGAGGATTATCTAACCCAGTCTTGGGGATAAGAAAGCTTGTCAGAATAAAGATTTTATCAAAAGGTGTGTTGCAATCGGGGAAGGTAACTGTTGCAATAGAGAGAATGGTCAGATTGTAAAATCTGCAAACATCTGAAAGGTCATACAAGAAAGGAATTTTCTTTTTACAGGAAAGAGAAAAGGCTAGAAGGAAACTGGTCCAAGGGCATGAGATAAGCAGGTGATGTGATGGGATAGCTGATCAAGGAAGCTCTTTCCTTGCAGTCAACTGATCACCTGTAGAGGCTGCTAAGTAAGGACTGCTCTGATTCAACGGAGAAGGCAATGGCATCCTACTCCAGTATTCTTGCCTGGAGAGTCCCATGGACAGAGGAGCCTGGTGGGCTGCACTCCATGGGGTCGCTAAGAGTAGGACACAACTGAGCGACTTCCCTTTCACTTTTCACTTTCATGCACTGGAGAAGGAAATGGCAACCCACTCCAGTGTTCTTGCCTGGAGAATCCCAGGGATGGGGGAGCCTCGTGGGCTGCTGTCTATGGGGTTGAACAGTTGGACAGGACTGAAGCGACTTAGCAGCAGCAGCAGCTCTGATTCAAAGCCCTTTAAGACCAGGGGTGTAGCAAAGTTCAGGTGCCTGGGAGAGCAAGAGAAGCCTGCCTAAAGTTTGGTCAACTCAAGGATTTCATTCAGACTGGTCAGTGGGGGACAAACAGTTCAACAAATCATTTATGAGACAAAGAATGGGAAATTGGAGGGTCTATGTCTGGCCTCACCACAGGTAAGCAAAGAGGGTGTTAGTCTTATCTAAGAAGAGAAAGTTTGGTTCTTTACAGTAAGCTTTTTCCTGTAACATAAAACAGGGAAGGACTGGAGGAAATTTACCAATCATCATTTTTTTCCAGGAGCACAGGGCTCAGGTCAAGTTCAACATTATCAATATCTAAGAAAATCAATGGAACATTAGAGACGACAGACAACAGTCACAAGGGAGGACAACGTGGTACATTCAGGGAAGCTGAGGCATTGGTGAAGTTGGTCTCAGGCTCCTGCAGCAATTCAGAAAGAAATATTTCCTTGAATTTAAGGAATGGTAGCCAAATGCCTAAAAAGATGTTGGCCTCTGAGATGCAGTAAACATATAAAAACAAATCTAGGCAATATGAGCTATGAAACTACTGAAGAGTTTTTCTACGGAAGACGTGCTTACATGCAAGCTAAGTCACTTCAGTCCTGTCTGACTCTGCAACCCAATGGACTGTAGCCTGCCAGGCTCCTCTGACTAAGGAAGACACGCACACCTCAGTTGAGAAAGCAGTCATCACAATCAGATTGAAGGCGGACACTCAGTTTGATCTGAGATAAGATATCAGATTTTTATATCAGAAGGCCAAGAGGCAGAACTATATAAAACAGACCTATTTTCTGGACAATGATTTTTTTTTTTTATGATCCCAAAAAGCATAGAAAAGAAGAGCAAATAAATACAAATGATAAAAAGCCTCTGCACAGCAAAGGATATAACCAGCAGAGTGAAAAGGCCTATAGAATGGAAGAATATGTTTGCAAATCATATACCTAATATGGGATTAAAATCCAAAATTTATGGATAAAACTCAATAGTATAAAAACAAAACCAGATAATCTGATTTAAAAATTGGCAAAAGACCTGAATAGATATCTTTCAAAAGAAACACGAATGCTGGAGTGGGTAGCCATTCGCTTCTCCAGGGAATCTTTCTAAACCAGGAATTGAACTTGAGTCTCTTGCATTGTAGGCGGATTCTTTCCCATCTGAGTCAGGGAAGCCCAAAAGAAACATACAAATGGCCAACAGGTATATGAAAAATTGCCCAGTATCACTAACCATCAGGGAAATGAAAATCAAAACCGCAATGAGATATCACCTGACATCCATTAGAATGACTACTATCAAAATGACAAAAGAGCAAATCTTGACAACAATGTGAAGAAACGAGAACCCTTGTACATTGTTGGTGGGAAGGTGACTTAGTACAGACATTGCAGAAAACAATATAAAAGATTCCTCAGAGAATTAAAAATAGAACTATCATATGATCCAGCAATCCCACTTCTGGGTATCTATCCAAAGGAAAGGAAATCAGTATCCAGAAGACACATGTGTTCTCTAATGTTCATTGTAGCATTGTTCACAATAGCTATGATTCTGAAACAACCTAAATGTCCATCTACAGATGAATGGATTAAAAAAAATGTGGTAGATACATACAAGGAAATATTATTCAGCCTTATAAAAAGACAAATCATGCCATTCTTGATAGCATGGATGAAATTAAATATTATGCTAGGTGAAATAAGCCAAACACAGAATGACAAATACTGTGTTCTTACTTATATATATGGAATTTAAAAAGTCAAACTTATAGAAGCAAAAAAGTAGAAAGGTGGTTTCCAGAGGCAGAAGTCTGAGGAATATGGGGAGATGCTGGTTAAAGGGTACAAGGTTCTAGTGATGCAGAAAGAGTAAATTCTGAGAGCAAATGTACAGCACAGTTAATACTATATTGTATGCTTGAATAAATACTATATTGCATGCTATATATTGAAATTTACTGAGTACATCTTATATGTTCTTACAACAACAACAAAAAGATAACTATGTGAGATGATGAGGATGTTAATGAGCGTGACCATAGTAATCATTTCACAATGTATAAGAATATCAAAATATCAAGTTGTACATCATAAATATATATTATTTTGTCAATTATATGTCAGTATGGCTGGAAAATCAAAATTTTAAAGGCCTGTTTTAAGCCAATTAGATGACTGTGAACCCACTATAATGTGTCATCCTTCACCATGTTTCTATTCTCAATAAAAATAACTTTGAATTAAACAATGTATTCATATGACTAATCACATTTAAAGACCTAACTAGGTTGGCAACCCACTCCAGTATTCTTGCCTGGGAAAACCTAATGGGCTACAAGTCCATAGGGCTGAAAAAGAGTTGGACAGGACTTAGCGACTAAACAAGTTAGTTTATCCAGTACTGATCCAAAGCCATAAGTACACCATAGTAGAAATCAAATGTCTCCCAAACAAATTTTTCCTTTGGAGATAATCTTTCAGTCTTCTCAAAGATACATTCACATTCCTACTCCAAGACTTGGACTCCAGAGAAAGTTCTGTAACTATTGTACCCAAGGAATGAAACCTCCATCTTCCCCATAAAACCACAAAATCAAGACCATGTTTCTCCCAAACAACAAATAACATAGATTAATGCCATATCTGTTTAACATAGTCAATTCATCAAATATTAAGCCAGTAAAGTTTTTTGGGACCTGGAGGTCTTTTTTTGGTTTTGTTCACTATTTGTTTTTACTATTTTTCTTGATGACATTAACTTGGAAACTATAACCTCTCATCATTGGATAGATTCTGCAAATGCTATCATCTCTAATATTAGTATTTTTTCCTAGACCTTCTCTCTTTCATTCATTCATCTAGCAATTCCTTAGTGACTGTGATGTGTGAGGAAATGTGCTGGGCTCTGGGGATACAAAGCCAGGTAAGACAAGACTCTATACTTAAAGATTTCATGGTAATGAAAAAAAATAAGCATCCATAGAGTAACAATATACTGTATATGTATCATGTACTAATTTACAAGCTATGATGTGAGTTCCTTCATTCTCCAAAATCTCATTCTGCCCTCTTCCTCTGTTCATGGGGTTCTCAAGGCAAGAATACTGAAGTGTTTTGCCATTCCCTTCTCCAGCAGACATTTTGTCAGAACTCTCCACCATGACCCTTCTCTCTTGGGTGGCCCTACATGGCATGGCTCATAGTTTCACTGAGTTAGACAAGGCTGTGATCCATGTGATCAGTTTGGGTGATTTCTGTGATTGTAGTTCTCATTCTGTCTGCCCTCTGATGGAGAAGGAAAAGAAGTTCATGGAAGCTTCCTAATGGGAAGGACTGGCTGTGGGGGAATCTGATGCATGGGGCCATGTTCAGTAAATCTTTAATCCAATTTTCTGTTGATGGGTGGGGCTGGCCTGAGACAACCTAGACAGCATATTAAAAAGGAGAGACATTACTTTGCCAACAAAGATCCTCTAGTCAAAGCTATGGTTCTTCCAGTAGTCATATATGGATATGAGAGTTGGACCATAAAGAAAGCTGAGGGCCTAAGAATTGATGCTTTTTAACTGTGGTGTTGGAGAAGACTTTTGAGGGTCCCTTGGACTGCAAGGATATCAAACCAGTCAATCTTAAAGGAAATCAGTCCTGAATATTCATTGGAAGGACTGATGCTGAAGCTAATGCTTCAATACTTTGGCCACCTGATGCAAAGAACTGACTTATTGAAAAAGATCCCGATGCTGGGAAAGTTTGAAGGCAGAAGAAGGGGACAACAGAGGATGAGATAGTTGGATGGCATCAGTGACTTGATGGACTTGAGTTTGAGCAAGCTCCGGGAGTTGGTGATGCACAGGGAGGCCTGGTGTGCTGCAGACCATGGAGTTGCAAAGAGTTGGACACGACTGAGTGACTGAACTGAACTGAACTCTCCCCTGCCCCAGCTTATTATTATATGGCTGAGGCATTTAAAAAGATCTTTACATTTTTGAAGGGTTGTCAAAAACCAAAACCAAAGAACACATCTTATGTGCCTACAAAAACTAAAATGTTTAGTATCTCATTCATAAAGAAAAAGCTTTCTGACCTCTGCTCAAGACCAGCAATTCATAAATGAAGATGTTTCTCAAAATCATTTGTGAATTTTGTTAAATAAAATATGCATGGTGGATAGGAGCCTGTTCTTGGAAATTTCACCAAAATTGGGTGATTCTCATGTGTACTGTGACTGAGAAGCTCTGATATATCCACTTTCCCTAAAACAGTTTCCAGAACACTTACCTGGGTTTATAGAAACTCTTAGCAAGGACTTTCTTCATTAACACATCTTGCTCTATACATCACAGAATATTCTTTTCACCCTACGTCACGTGTCTTTGTAACATAGCTGCCTACCTCTTATATAACAACATTGTAAATTAAGATAGTTCTTTGAAAGACATAATATACATTAATGTCTATTATATACTTTGGTTCTAATAGTAATATGGCCTAGAATGACTATGTAACAGATTGAAAAAACTAAGATTTAGAGAAGTAAAATGCTCAAGGTCATATAGGACTTCTGACTCCAATTTCATTGTTCTTTCTCAACACTGTCTCCTACTTCCTTTTTCGATTCTCCATTGAAATAGACTATGCAGTCTATTCTTACTACCCAGTAGCAAAATTTCATTACATTCCATAAATCTGTTAGCTAAAGAACGTAATTCCTGTTTAACTTGAGTGCCTGTATGTCTTAAGGCAGACTTGTGTTACAATAATTCCTCTAATTTGCAAGCACTTTTCCACATATATTATGTACTTGAAATAAACTAGAAGCTAACTCCTACTAGGGTATAAATGGAGAAAAAAGTATCTCTCTAGAGCATTATTCAACATAAAACTCATGAAATAATTTGCAGAGGCACAAGGTTCATCCTGCCTGAGCAAATTAAACAATTTTGTTAACCCTGATGTCTTTTGTTAGAAGTGAAATTTATGATAACTGTATTGGCTCTGTACTGCATAGCACCCGAAAGCCTTTGTTTGCTCTCAGCTAGAGCTATTTATACCCCAGGATATTGATATTCTTCTACTTAATCAAAAAGTATTCCAACTAAAAATAAATATAAATGCCACATTTTATTTTGAGTAGGGCTTCGCAGATGCTTATTATATTATCAAAAATAATTAAATTATAAAATATTAAAAGACTACAGTGTAAATTTGTGTAGAATGTAGCAATAATTTTTGGTTTCCTTCTGGTGATTAGGCAATTTTAGAAAATAAGTACAGTATATCAATAAAGGGATCTAAGTAGGAGACTTGTTTCCAGAGAACTGGTTAAATGTCCCATTTTCTGGTATAAGTCTGCCTTCTTCACTGACAGTTGAAGATTTTTCTTTGGTCTGCCTATTTGCTTAAGTTTGTATGGGGCACATAAGGCAGCCATTACCTGTTATATGTAATAAACTTATAGTCAAGCCAGATCAAATCTTCTGCTTTCTTCCCTGCTCCACTGTCTCTCCGGGTGCCTAGAAATATATTTTCCATGACTGTATTAGTCTCCTCAGGCTGCCACAGCAAAATACCACAGAGTGGGTGGCTTAAACAAGAGAAATTTATCTTCTCATAGTTCAGGAGGCTGGAAAGTTCAAGAACACAGCACTAGCATGTTTGGCTTCTGGTAAGGTTGCTCTTTCTGGCTTACAGATAGCCACTTTCTTGACCTGTCCTCACACGGAGGAAAGTGAGAGCTCTCTGGCGTCTTCTCCTCTCATAAGGAAACCAATCCCATCAGGTTAGGCTGTGCCCTTCTGACCCCATTTAATCTTAATTATTTCCATAAAGACTGTATTTACAAATACAGTCATATTGAGAGTTAGGGTTTTAACATATGAATTTTGGTGGGACACAAAACATCTAGTCTATAATTCTCTGAAATTATTATTTTTTTTCATAAAACTAACTTACCTAGTTATCTTAGTCCTTTAAGTTAAAAAATTATAAATAGTTTCTTCATGTCTTCATATATACAGTCAGAAAACATATATATTAAAAGTTAGCTTAGAAAACAGTAGCCGTTTCATAAACAAAATGGAGAGGGTAATTTTCCTGTCTTCATATACACAGTCAGAGAACAGTTTGGACTGCAACTCTTCAATCATCGGAGAACATGCCTGCGCCTCTGCCAGCCTGGCCACCTGGAGATGGTGCATGGATGCTGCTGCTGGTGGTCAGAATGCTCTGTCTTTAGGTGTAGACAGGGTGTAAGAGGCAAAGACACAGAGAGCAGCAGGATCTACAGAAAAGCTGAAGCCACAAACCAAACTTCACTCGTTGATACTCTGAAATACATTGTTGATTATAAAATACATTTTCAGATTTACCTCCATGTAAGGACAGTAATCAATGTCAGCAGTATTTTCTTTCAACATAACTGACAACTACGTATGTACATTCACGTAAGTACACATACACACAAATGCATACGTTGAATTTGTTTCAGAAGTCATCTTTACTCTTCAACTAATCATTCTTTTTCTGGCACCAAAATCCCAAAACCCCTTTTTTGGGATGCTTAGGTTAAACAAGTTGGTATTTTCCAAATTTAGGGGTTAAAGAACTCAAGTTTTAGAACTGTATTGATAATAAAGTCTCATATGTGACTATTCACAAAGTAACTTTTTGCATTTTAGGCAAGCAAATGGCAATCTTGAGACATCTTTTGATACACCAGTATGAAAATTACTCTCTCCATTTTATCTATGAAATGGCTACTGTTTTCTAAAGCTAACTTTTAATTTACTTATCAATGGTGAAGCCATTTTTCTTTCCTGAATTAATAATAAAGTTGTTAGGCAAAAAGCAGATTCTGGCTGAGAAATGTGGGGTGTACAAGAAAAACCTACAATGTGTTATGACTTGGTTTAACTACTAAACAAGAACACGGTTTCAACAATAACTGTCATTAGAGGACTCTATTCCTTCTGAAATACATATGAGAGTTTTGGATATTTTCTTCTTCATATATCATTTGGGTTGGTTATTTCATTTAAAAAATATTTACAGTTCAGGTACATTCAAATCCTTTAAAATTGGTATTTGAGAATGACAATATGAATTTAATTAAGTTAAATGTAGTCTATTTTCTCACTCATGGCCTACATATATCAAAGTCTTAGCATGAATATGAGAACTTAAAATTGAGAGAACTGTTCTAGATGTGTACTGAAGGAAAGTTAAAAGTCCCTCTCAATATGTGTAGGTAATAGATTAAGTAAATAACAATAACTGTAAGTAATGGGCTCATACCTGCAGTGTATGAATGGGAAAAGGAATTTGCACAGGGTGCAGAAACAGGATCACTGAAGGTCTTATGGGTCAGAAGTGGAATTTTAAAGCCCCTCCACTGCTTTGTAAGGAACCAGTGTAAAGAATATAGCTCTGAGGCTAGGGAGTGAGTTAACAATGTGATGGCAACTGCCTTCAAAATCTGTGCAGAAATGCTCTGGGCCATTCCCTAATGGATTCCAGGGTTTAGGCATGGCGTCCCCACCTACTGATCCTTAATTCTGATGACAGTACAATCAAAGGACTTTGCTAACCCTTAAACTGCTTCCTTTGGGGAGGCCCAGAGGTTAAAGTGAAAGGCTAAAGAAGCTCTAAGTCTAGACACCAATAAATAGGGACCTGGGCCTCACAAGTCACCATTTTTGCCAACTGCAACAGGCTGCCTTTGGCTTCTTGACCACTTGCAACTTCAGGGAGCCTTTGTTTATGGAAATTGTGATAATCTCAGTTCCAACTGACTTGTTAGAATTGTTGGAATAGCATGATTATGTTTAAGAAAGTCAACTTTTTGCTTAACTATGGAAGACCTCCTTTATTCCTAACCAATTATTAATTATAAATATTACACACAAAAAGTGATTTAGAAAGAGTTTCCCATTGCTAATAGGATTTGTGTCCTACAGATGTTCAAAATGCTTTGTTTAAGCCACACTGTAACAGTTGGTACTTCAGAGGGGTCAATTAGAAATATTTGAAATTTTGCATTAACAAATCAAAGCCATTAAAAATTTTGGTTGTTTACATGTATTTTTCTTTTGGTTTCCAGGATTAGTATTAAATAGAAGGAATAAAATCCCTTTAATTTAGAGGGTAGATGGAAATTATCTGATATGGATTGACTGACAAAGTTTAGATATATCCAAATATACTGAAAATAAGATTAAGAGGAGGAATTTAAATTTCTTAAAAGGATGAAAAAATTTATATCTGCTTAGTAGTGATTATAAAATTATCCTCACAGCAAAAAGTTAAGGAAATTTCTCATGAGAGTAACCATTGGTTACTAGTAAAATGAATAGTATAATCTAGTTTCTGGCAAAGGTGGTTCAAGCAGTTTATATTTTCATGGGAAAATACTCATTTCTGGGTTACAATTGAGTTTGGAGAGACCTTTGAAAAAGCAAAGTGCTTTCAACCAGCCTTGGTGTGTTATTTTGATTAAAAAAATAGCCCCTCAGGTAAAATTTAAATATATTTTCCCAAAAAGTCTTGTTAGTATATTTGCTAGTAAATTCAAACACTTACTCAGAAGTACACTCATCAGTATTAGAAATTATTAATTATAATGGCAATTAAATATTTATATGAACAATGAGCATAATTATTTCCCTTTAAAATTTACTTTGTAATCAAGCAAGCATGCTCTCCACCTGATATTAAACTGTGCACTGGTGAGTGAACATTTTTTCATTTAATATCCTTATTCGCATTTTTCTTGATGCTTATTTGTATATTCCTATTGATGTAATAGTTTGCAAGAAAAAGAGCTCGTGTCTCTGCCTGGAGGTAGAATCTTATGAATATGCAAATAATGTTTTGATGTGATGAAGTTTTCTCTTTGGAATGGAATTGTGCCATCTTAACTTACATTGAATATTAGCCATAGCTTAGAAGGACACAAAGCACATGAAGGCTTGAGTTTTTAAAGAAAAAATATCTGAGAAATAGTTGCTTTCTGGTTATAAAATGCTGTATTGTTGAATCTGGTCTTCTCAATTTAGGTTAATTCTTTACTGTAAAAGAAAAAAAAAAAACCTGTCATTTAATTTTTATTGTATAGATGAGTAGTGAACCAGAATATGAAAAGACGGATGGATTGTCTACCCTGTATGTTGTAGTGTACTTCTTAAAATGCAAATTCTGGTGCCCATCTTTAAAGAGTTTTAATTTAACCTGGTATGATGTGTCCAGATGGCTTAAATATGTTCCTTTGGTAAACTGAATACACCAGTTTTCATACCATCTTGTACTATAAAAATATTCTACTGATGTTTAATTTCAATACTAGACAGAACTCTTGAACAAAACCCCAGTGAAATATTAGGTTAGGGACATAGGAAGACCAAAGCATTTGCCTCTGAAGTTGTTATCAGTGTCTAGACAGGCTGTTTGTGTGTTTTCTGTCCAGAATTAGCTTAGCTCCAAACACCAAACCTATAGTTCTCAAACTTTGGTTGATATCAACACCACCAGGTGATCTTGATAAAAATGCAAAGGCTCTGGTCTTATCTTAATGAGCTGGTACCACTGTTTCGTTTTCAGCTCTCTGAAATCCTGGTACACATCAAAGTTTGGGAACCATTGCACTAAACAAAAGCTTAAAAGAAAATATTGGGATAATGAAAGGAGATCTATGATGTAAATCAAAAAATTCTAAAATATTTGAAGTATGAAAGTGAACTCGCTCAGTCATGTCCAACTCTTTGGGACCCCTTGGACTGTAGCCTACTAGGCTCCTCTCTCCAAGGGGTTCTCCAGGCAAGAATACTAGAGTGGGTTGCCATTTCCTTCTCCAGGGGAGCTTCCCAACCCAGGGATCAAACCCGGGTCTCCCACATTGCAGGCAGATGCTTTAACCTCTGAGCCACCAGGGAAGCCCTGAAAGTAAAGTCACTCAGTTGTGTCTGACTCTTTGTGACGCCATGGACTATAGCCCTCCAGGCTCCTCTGTCCATGGGATTCTCCAGGCAATAATACTGGAGTGGGTTGCCATTTCCTTCTTCAGGGGATCTTCCCGACTCAAGGATTGAACCCAGGTCTCCTGCATTGCAGCAGATGCTTTAACCTCTGAGCCACCAGGGAAGCCTTAGTGCCTAAGTATGGCTATAATTAAATAGAATAATACTTTCAAAGAAAGGGAGATGTAGGACTTTTATGAGGCAGCAATGAAGTTGTCTCTTTCTTTCCCATTTTAAGAATTTGGAAATAAGACTGCCCTCTGAGATTTAAACTAATATAAATCCATAAAGAAAGAGGTTAGGGCATTAGAAGTAATACAAGATACTATATCTAAAGGTGAGACAGAGATTTGGAGCATTCTGAAAATACCAGTCAGGATAAATTAGAACATGACTGTAACTTTAAAAAAAAAATGAAATCTAGTCAACCATGCAAAAATGGCTGAATCTAGGTTGGGCACAGGAAATATACAAGATGATATTTTATTCCTTCAAAGAAAAGACTATATTAAAAAAGAAGCATGGACTAAAGAAGACATCAGACAGCAAGTAGACACATAAAAATGCTTTTTTATAGACATATAAAAACATGAAATATCATTTGTGTTTATGGAAATGCAAATAAAAACAGCAATTAGATACCACTACACACCTAGCACAAGCTGGAATCAAGATTGCCGGGAGAAATATCAATAACCTCAGATATGCAGATGACACCACCCTTATGGCAGAAAGTGAAGAGGAACTAAAAACCTCTTGATGAAAGTGAAAGAGGAGAGTGAAAATGTTGCCTTAAAGCTCAACATTCAGAAAATGAAGATCATGGCATCTGGTCCCATCACTTCATGGGAAATAGATGGGGAAACAGTGGAAACAGTGTCAGACTTTATTTTTTGGGGCTCCAAAATCACTGCAGATGGTGACTGCAGCCATGAAATTCAGTTCAGTTCTGTCGCTCAGTCGTGTCCAACTCTTTGCGACCCCATGAATCGCAAAATTAAAAGACGCTTAATCCTTAGAAGGAAAGTTATGACCAACCCAGATAACATATTGAAAAGCAGAGACATTACCTTGCTAACAAAGGTCTGTCTAGTCAAGGCTATGGTTTTTCCTGTGGTCATGTATAGATGTGAGAGTTGGACTGTGAAGAAGGCTGAGCACTGAAGAATTGATGCTTTTGAACTGTGGTGTTGGAGAAGAGTCTTGAGAGTCCCTTGGACTGCAAGGAGATCCAACCAGTCCATTCTAAAGGAGATCAGCCCTGGGTGTTCTTCGGAAGGAATGATGCTAAAGCTGAAACTCCAGTACTTTGGCCACCTTATGTGAAGAGTTGACTCATTGGAAAAGACTCTGATGCTGGGAGGGATTGGGGGCAGGAGGAAGAGAGGATGACAGAGGATGAGATGGCTGGATGGCATCACCGACTGGATGGAGTTTGAGTGAATTCTGGGATTTGGTGATGGACAGGGAGGCCTGGTGGGCTGCGATTCATGGAGTCGCACAGAGTCAGACACAACTGAGTGACTGAACTGAACTGAACTGAACACACCTATTAAAATGGCTAAAATCAAAAAAACAAAAAAGAGAGAGAGAGAGAGACAGTATATATTGCTGGTGAGGATACGGAACAATAGGAACTCTCAACGAAAAATGGCACTGCCATTTTGGAAAACAGTTTCGTTGTTTATTACAAAGTTAAATTGAGTCTTCCCATATGATCCAGAAAACCATTTCCCTAAATATTTACTCAATTGATCTGAAAACTCATGCCTACACAAAAACCTGTATATGAGTGTTTACTCATAGTTACAAAAACTTGGAAGTAACCAAGATGTCCTTTAATAAGTAAATGGATAAACTGCTGTACATTCATACAATGGAATATTATTTTGCAATAAAGAAAAATGAGCTGTCAAGTCATGCAAAGACATATCACTGAGTGAAAGCAGTCATTCTGAAAAAGCTATAGACTGTATGATTCCATTTATATAACATTCCGGAAAAAGCAAAACTATATAGAGACAGTGAAGAGATAAGTGGCTGCCAGAAGTTTCGGGGTTGGGGTTGATTAAGAACCATGGGGGAATTTTAAGGGGATGAATCTCTTCTGTATGCTACCATACTGGTGGCTCCATTGTTGTTGTTAAGTCACTAAGTCATGTCTGACTGTTTGCAGCTCCATGGACTGTAGCTAAATAACACCATGGATTTGTCAAAATTCATAGAACTATATAGCACAAAGAGTTAACCTTAAAAATAAGACCTAACTTAAAAATATCATTTAGGAGGTCAGGGGATCCCAGGATAGAATGAAGATCATGAGACAACAATTTAATTGTACTACAAATGTATGAGAAAGTTCAGTAGTCAAGGAATAAGTTGCTGACCTAAGAAATTTTGGAAATTAGTAGAATGCTTTTGAACTGTGGTGTTGGAGAGGACTCTTGAGGGTCCCTTGGACTGCAAGGAGATCCAACCAGTCCATTCTGAAGGAGATCAGCCCTGGGATTTCTTTGGAAGGAATGATGCTGAAGCTGAAGCTCCAGTACTTTGGCCACCTCATGCGAAGAGTTGACTCATTGGAAAAGACTCTGATGCTGGGAGGGATTGGGGGCAGGAGGAGAAGGGGACGACAGAGGATGAGATGGCTGGATGGCATCACTGACTCGATGGCATCACTGACTTGATGGACGTGAGTCTGAGTGAACTCCGGGAGTTGATGATGGACAGGGAGGCCTGGCTTGCTGCGATTCATGGGGTCGCCAAGAGTTGGACACTACTGAGCGACTGAACTGAACTGAAAGGCAAAAACAGTTGTCCATAAGTACTGTATTCTAATTGATCAAGTTGCCACTGGGGGTATGGGATAACAATTTTGAAACCAGTGTGCATGTATAATCGAATTGAACAGTTAAGTTAAAGGATAACAGATGGCAAGAGCCAGTTTCCTCACTGTTGTAATGGGAAGTTTTAGATCAGCAAGGGGAGAATTCATATTGTAATTCATACTGTGATGCATTCATACTATATGGATTCTAATTCATATTGTAATGCATTAGAATTGGCAGCTTCAATATGAATGCACATTTAGCTTCAAATAGATACAGATGGATATATAGAGAGATATTTAGAGATATGTACATATACAGGGGGTAGTATACACACATGTAAATCCTTGCTCTGTTATTTAAGAGAATCTAGAGCAAGGACACTCCAGTGGAAATGAGCATACCCAGTGCCCAGATCATGTCTTCTAATACCATTCCAATAAAAGGAACCAAGGCTCCTTGGAAAACCCTCCAATTCCCAGACAGGGCAGACAGGAAATACACAAGATGAGTCTGGAGCAACTTACAGTGCTCAAAAGCAAAGGAAGTGCTGAAAACAAAAGCAAAATAAAAAAGACATAATGAGCATATGTCAAGGAGAGACAGGAGCTAACTGAAAGAATTCCCAATGGCCAAACTGGAAAAATTTCAGCAACTAAATAAATATAATAGTATTGGATTGTAACCAACAGCATAAAATAAACAGCCATGAGTCCATACTAATTATATTTATATAAATATAAAATATAAGGAGAAGAAGTAGCTAAATCTGTGCAGAAGAATTCTAAGTTATTTACACAGATACTCATCTTTCTGGTCCTTTAAGGAGGTGGAACATAGCACAGCACTCTTTAAATGGAGGCCATGTTGGACTGCAAGGAGATCAAACCAGTCAATCCTATAGGAAATCCATCCTGAATATTCACTGGAAGGACTGATGATGAAGCTGAAGCTCCAGTACTTTGGCCACCTTTGATGCAAAGAACTGACACATTAGAAAAGACCTTGATGCTGGGAAAGATTGAAGGCAGGAGAAGGAGACGACAGAGAATGAGATGGTTGGATGGCAGCACCGACTCAATGGACATGAGTTTGAGCAAGCTCTGGGAGTTGGTGAAGGACAGGGAGGCCTGGCGTGCTGCAGTCCATGGGGTTGCAAAGAGTCAGACACAACTGAGTGACCGAGTAACAACAAGGTGTAGTGACTTCCTTACAAAGTATACAGTATGGACAGTGGGGAAAAGAGTAAACTTTACAGAAACGTGATGAACATCACCTCAAACAGATGATCAAGGTTAGGATTAATAGATATAAGTCATACTGAGAGTATGTACCCTTAATAGATGATGAAAACAATATTTTACCTCTGTGATCTTCCTCCCCAAACCCATAAACCCAGTCTATTTATAAAAACAAAAATCAGACTAATGCCTAATTAAGGGACATTCTACAAAATACTTGACCAGTACTCCACAAAATTATCAACATCACCAAAACCAAGGTAAGTCTGAAAAACTATCACAGCCAACAAGAACTTAAGGAGACACAACAACTAAATGTAATGTGCTACCATGGATAGGATGCTGGAACATAAAAAGGACACAAGATAAAAACTAATGAAATCTTAACGAAGCATGAACTCTGCTTTAATATATTGTATAAATATTTGTTCACTAATTGTATGGAAGGTACCATACTAAGTATGTAAGTTGTTCAGTTCAGTTGCTCAGTTGTGTCTGACTCTTTGTGACCCCATGGACTACAACACTCCAGACCTCCCTGTCCATCACCAACTCCCGGAGTTCACTTAGACTCACGTCCCTTGAGTCAGTGATGCCATCCAACCATCTCACCCTCTGTCGTCCCCTTCTCCTTCTGCCCTCAATCTTTCCCAGCATCAGGGTCTTTTCAAACGAGTCAGCTCTTCGCATCAGGTGGCCGAAGTACTGGAGTTTAATAGTGTAGTATATGGGAACTCTCTTTACGATCTTCACAGCTCATTTGTAAAGCTAAAATTATTCTAAAATTAAAAAGAAAAAATTTATTGACAAAAGAAGGAATTCTGGAAGAAGAAAAGAAAACAACGCTAATAAGCCCTACTGTTTTTTGGCTTCATGTTTCATGTAGAATACATTCTGCAGGCGCAGGGAGCCTGAGGAGGGAACAGTGCCAGTAAACGCAAGCCAGGCTTTCGCATCCCCCTCTGCTCCACTGACGGCCATCCGCTCCCTCCCCTACTCCTTTGCTGTCACTCTACCCAGAGATCCCTCTTTCTTTCTAAGTCAGAGCCACTTAATTATAATTATCATTAGACTCTTTGTGTCCTTGTTGCCTGCTAATCTCTGACCTCAGGATCTCACTTTCATCTTAAAAAAAGACATTACACTGGTCAGGGCAAATCACACGGGCTTCTTTACCTTTTTCTGCTGCCTTTAAAGCCTACTTCAACCAACCCCCCTGTGTAAATGCACTCTTTCTTCTGATAATCTTGAACACATCAATTTACACAGTTCTTTTATATTTAATTATATTTCTGTCATGTCTTCTTGAGATTATAGCCTACTTTTATTTCTTGGGTAGCAATGTATTGAATCATTTGTTTTCTGTTTGTTCATTTAAAAAATGACTTCTAAGTAATATATCTTTCATTTTAAAATACTTTTCCAATTAGAACTGTATTATCTAAAACTGAAACAAGCGCACATTTCCATTTCTCATATTTCAAGTAGGAAGTTCTGGCTTAAGAGGAGTTCTTTCATCTATAAGCTCTCAAGGGTCAGAAATTAGGTTCCTAATTCTAAGTGAAAAGCCAGTTTACTAGTGAGTGCAGACTAGACTACAGTAAAAAGAGACTCTCATTTTTTTTTAAGAATATACTCAAATTTTCCTAAATAAAGTATGTCTTCTTTATTTTATGGTCCAGGGAAGCTGCTAGGTTGGCAGGGGCAGCCCCACTGTGTGCAGTCGTCTAGAACCCTAGGTTCCTTTCTGGTTCCACCATCCCCCACCTCCTCCTTATCTGTGTCCAGATGGCAGAAGGAGCCTGACCTGGGGAGGTACATATTTCTTCTACTCATGCTTCATCAGCTAACCTATCTACATGATGGGATGGGAAATGGAGTCCTTTTCCTTTTTTTTTTTTTTTGCCCAAGGGGAAAGCATAGTGGCCAGCTGGCAGTCTCCTCATACACCTGGGTAATATTCTCCTAAGCTTAGAAAAGTTTAGCAGTAAAAAGAGCTGGATGCCCACGAGGTCTCCACAATGGAGAACATGATCAAAATCACCTATGGGGTATCAGAGGCCCTCTCTTGGTGAGGTTCAGTTAGGCATTTCTGAGAAAGATTGGAAGATTCTGATACCACGTTAGCCATGTCACTCATCACTGAAGAAAGGGAGGGAGGTCTTGGATTCACCAATGCAGCAACACCAGAGCTCATGAGATAGCAATTGTTGGACTTGTCTTAGAAAACTTAACCTGGAAGCAGGCAGAAGTCCATTTAAAGGCACAGGTGTACTTCTAGCCATATCTCTTTTCTGGAGAGAAGAAAATAAATGATAGTTATATCTGCTAACTTCAGCGGGTGGGTCAGTCCTACTTGGATTTAGGAGAGAGGAGAACATCGAGCACATTTAAGCTGTGTTATCTCATTTGACCTTTTCCCCCTAAAATGACATCTGCAGGTTTCTAAGAGAGATTTTTGTTTGTGTGCCTCATGAAGAATATCCTTAACTTCTTTATGAAAGTACCTTACTAAAAATGTCACCTCATATACATATTATAAATATTACGCATCAAAGACAATACACTTTCGGAATCCTTCCCCATTTTAAGTTCACTTTACAGTTACTTTTAGGACTTCCCTGGTGGCTCAGAGGTTAAAGTGTCTGCCTGGAATGCAGGAGACCAGCGTTCGATCCCTGGGTCAGGAAGATATCCCCTGGAGAAGGAAATGGCAACCCACTCCAATACTCTTGCCTGGAGAATCCCATGGAGGGAGGAGCCTGGTAGGCTGCAGTCCATGGGGTCGCAAAGAGTCGGACACTTCACTTCACTTAAGTTACTTTATAAGCCATCCAAAAAAACGTCAGTTGTATTAGATTATTTTCATACCTTGATTTTTACCCAAAGTAGCTTTAGCTAGCTTGACCACTCAAATATAATGTGATTTCAAATGATTTCTGGTTCTTTCAAAACATTAAATCCATGAATTGACACCTTTGAAGTTATTTAAAGAAGTTTGCCACAGGCTTTAAAATTCTAAAAACAGTTCCAAAAATATTTCAGGTAGCTGCAACAACTNCTGCAACAACTTTGGATTCAATGTCTAACTTCTTAAAGAGAAAGCTTGGAAAGAAAAAAATTCATTTAATGTTTAAGTTTGGTCAACTTGATGTTAAAACACAACAACAAAATGAATATTGCTGTAGAGTGAACTTCTATAAGGAATTAAATAGTATATCTAGGAGGAAAAGTAAAGCAGTTATATAGATAATCGCTTTATCTAAAAATTTCTGCTTGTGCTTATTTTGTATATTTCATCACAGTCATATATACACAGTTTAAAATATGAAACAGATCTACAAGCCTTGTTATGGAGAAATGGTAGTCTCCTGCACCCTCTCTCACTGTTCTAGTTTCTCTTTTCCGGAAGCACTTCCACCGTTTGGAGCTGGTCTTTGGATATTTACCTCCATGAATCCAAATAGCTCACTGCAGAGCCTCTTCTTGTTTTCACAGTTTCAGGTAATATCTACAGATCTATTGCAATGGAAGTTGAAGATCCAGCTCACTTTCCTCTTCATGCCCCTTTAACACCTGCACAACCTTCCTGTTCTCTCATTCTCCATTTATATGTATACCCCACTTTGGTATTGACATTATTATCACTGTGTAAACACTATTCATAGCTATTGTTGTTGTTCAGTTACCAAGCTGTGTCTGACTCTTTCTGACCCCGTGGACTGCAGCATGCCAGGCTTCCCTGTCCCTCATCGCCTCCCAGAGTTTGCTCATTCATACTACATAATGTAGTAAATCAGGATTTCTTTCCCTTTCCTCTACAATTTTTAATAATCATCTTATGTTGCTATTTTCTTAGTTTTTTCCAGATTCAGTTCAGTTCAGTCACTCAGTCGTGTCTGACTATTTGCGACCCCATGAATCGCAGCACGCCAGGCCTCCCTGTCCATCACCAACTCCCGGAGTTCACTCAGACTCACGTCCATCGAGTCAGTGATGCCATCCAGCCATCTCATCCTCTGTCGTTCCCTTCTCCTCCTGCCCCCAATCCCTCCCAGCATCAGAGTCTTGTCCAATGAGTCAACTCTTCGCATGAGGTAGCCAAAGTACTGGAGTTTCAGCTTTAGCATCATTCCTTCCACAGAAATCCCAGGGCTGATCTCCTTCAGAATGGACTGGTTGGATCTCCTTGCAGTCCAAGGGACTCTCAAGAGTCTTCTCCAACACCACAGTTCAAAAGCATCAAGTCTTCAGTGCTCAGCCTTCTTCACAGTCCAACTCTCACATCCATATATGACCACTGGAAAAACCATAGCCTTGACTAGACGGACCTTAGTCAGCAAAGTAATGTCTCTGCTTTTGAATA
>SJYQ01005175.1:651781-764979 GCA_006410935.1 Redunca redunca | reverse complement strand
TTTGGAACCAGTCTGTTGTTCCATGTCCAGTTCTAACTGTTGCTTCCTGACCTGCATACAGATTTCTCAAGAGGCAGGTCAAGTGGTCTGGTATTCCCATCTCTTTCAGAATTTTCCACAGTTTATTGTGATCCACACAGTCAAAGGCTTTGGCATAGTCAATAAAGCAGAAATAGATGTTTTTCTGGAACTCTCTTGGTTTTTCAATGATCCAGCAGATATTGGCAATTTGATCTCTGGTTCCTCTGCCTTTTCTAAAACCAGCTTGAACATCAGGAAATTCACGGTTCACGTATTGCTGAAGCCTGGCTTGGAGAATTTTAAGCATTACTTTACTAGCACGTAAGATGATTTTTCCAGATTATCTACCACTAATTCAAAACTGTCAGTGGTCTAAATTCCTCTCTCAAGTACATTAAGATACAGTAAGTCCATGGGGTCGCAAAGAGTCGGACACAACTGAGAGAATGAACCAAACTGAACTGAAGTATTCTATTAATCTCATTCCCCATTCTGAATTTCCTTTTATAGAAGAAATGTTTCTTGAAGCCTTCCAACTTTCCCCATCCTGAGTGTGTTGCTTTTTCAACCCCGCATTATGGTTGTTTGGGATCTTTCTTCAGCATGATCCTGGGCTTCCTTTTGCCTTTTTCCTCTGTTAATTCTCCTGTCTTCTCCTTCTTTACCTTCTCCCCTTTCTGATGGGCAAATTTTCAGGCTTTTCTCTGAGAAAAGGCACATCAGAAATAATTGAGATCTTAAATGTTGAAAGTATCCTGAACCTAAATTGAATAGTTTTTCTACGTATAGATTTCAAGTGTAGAAGTCATTTTGTTTAATATATTTTAAGGTGTTCCTCCATTGCCTTTGAGGCTTACGTAGTTCTATTTAGACTTTCAATGCTGTTTTCATCTCTGATCCTCTGTTTGGGAAAAGGCCTCCAATAGCAGCTTATCAGATCTTCCTGAAAGTCTGGTGCGGGTCTATCTTCATCTTTATGCTGGCCTGCAGTGATTTCTTTCAGTCTGAAAAATCATGTGTTTCAAGCCCAAATAACTTTCTTGTATTATACCTTTTGATTCTCTCCTCTCTTGTGGTATAGGCAGACTTCTAATCTAGCCCCCATGAATCCCACTCCATGGTGTACACACCCTCACAGAATCTCTTCTCCTTAAGTGTAGATGAGACTTTTAATTGATTCTAACCAACAAAATATGACAAAGAGAATAAAATAGCACCCTCATGATTATATAATGTTAAAGGGCAAAGGTGAAGGGATTTTGCAAATGTAATATAGATCCCTAATCAAGTGACCTTAAATTAATCCAAAAGAGAGATTATCTTGGGTGGGCCTGATCTGGTAGGTAAGTAAGGACTCAGAGGTAAAAGTTGCTCTTTCTTGCTGGCCTTGAAAAAGCAAGCTTCCGTGAGTTCTAGAGCTATAAAGAAGTAAATTCTACCAAGAAACACATGAGCCTTAGAAGAGAACAGTGAGCCTGTGAAGAGACCCCAGCCCCGATGATGCCTTCACTGGAGCCTTGTGAAATCCTGAGCAGAGGACCCCTGCTGCAGGTACTGGACTCCTGGCCAAGGAAACTGTGGGATAATAAGCGTACCTTGTCTTATGGTGCTGCATCTGCGGTAATTTGTTATGTAGCAACAGAAAATACATCTCTCTTCCCCATCCCAATTTGTTTTTTCTGTTCTCCTGAGCTAGTCATCTTCTTTTTTTCTTTTTCATCTGTTTTTCTGTTATACTCTCTGGAAAATTTCTTCAGAAATTTTAATCTCTCCCTTCTTATAATCTCTTTTTCATTTCTGCATATATATATAGGGCTTTGCTGGTGGCTCAGACAGCAAAGGGAGAAGGAAATGGCAACCCACTCCAGTATTCTTGCCTGGAATATTCTATGGATGCAGGAGCCTGGTAGGCTACAGTCCATGGGGTCGAAAAGAGTTGGACATGACTGAGTGACTTCACTTTCCTTTTGGAGAAGGAAATGGCAACCCACTCCAGTGTTTTTGCCTAGAGAATCCCATGGACAGAGGGGCCTGGTGGGCTTCAGTCTATGGGATTCCAAAGAGTCGGACACGACTAAGCAACTAACACACACACAGACAGCAATCCCTGAGTCTGGAAGCTCCTCTGGAGAAGGGAATGGCAACCCACTCCAGTATTCTTGCCTGGAGAATGTC
The DNA here is from genome assembly GCA_006410935.1 of Redunca redunca. Taxonomy (NCBI): domain Eukaryota; kingdom Metazoa; phylum Chordata; class Mammalia; order Artiodactyla; family Bovidae; genus Redunca; species Redunca redunca. The sequence goes on along the minus strand of SJYQ01005175.1, from coordinate 762,783 downwards.
ATGGACAGAGAAATCTGGCAGGCTGCGGTCCATGGGGTCACAAGAGTCAGACACAACTGACTATCACTATCACTATATAATTCCAATAGCTTGGTTCTAATTTTTATAGTATCCTATTTTTGTTTCATGGTTGCCATATCTTTTTTTTTACCCTTCTCAAGATATTAATGATGTCATTGTTTAGTTTTTTGTTTATTTTTAAATTGAAGGATAATTGCATTACAGAATTTTGTTGTTTTCTACCAAACCTCAACATGAATCAGCCATAGGTATACATATATCCCCTCCCCTTTGAACCTCCCTCCCATCTCCCTCCCCACTCCACCCCTCTAGGTTGATTCAGAGCCCCTGTTGGAGTTTCCTGAGCCATACAGCAAATTCTCGTTGGCTACCTACTTTACATACGATAATGTAAGTTTCCATGTTACTCTCAACATATATCTCACCCTCTCTTCCCCTCTCCCCATGTCCATAAGTTTATTTTCTATGTCTGTTTCTCCACTGCTACCCTACAAATAAATTATTCAGTACCATTTTTCTAGATTCCATATATATGCCTTAGTATATGATATTTATCTTTCTCTGACTTACTTCACTCTGTATAATAGGCTCTAGGTTCATCCACCTCATTGGAACTGACTCAAATGCATTCCTTTTTATGGCTGAGCAATATTCTCCTGTATATATGTGTATTAATAATGTGATTTGTTTTTATTTTGGAGTTTTCTTCTTCATGCAGAGCATATGTTTCCTCCAAGAAGTTATTATCTGTTGCTTTATTTTGGTGTATTTCAAATTAAATATTTCTCTCCAATGATAAAGACAATCTATGTGTATTTGTATGTATCTGTGTATGTGTAGTGGTGTTGAGCTGGACATAAGGAAGTGTCTTATCCAACAGTTTTACTTTGGGGTGACCTGGCTTGATTGTTTAGTTGGGGGGCATAGAATGGCTTCCCTCATATCTCAGTTGGTAAATCACCTGCCTGCAATGTAGGAGACCCAGGTTCGATTCCCCGGTTGGAAAGATCCCCTGGAGGAGGGCATGGCAACCCATTCCAGTATTCTTGCCTGGAGAAGCCCATGGACAGAGGAGCCTGGAGGGCTACAGTCCATGGGATCGCAGGAGTCAGACCCGACTTAGCAACTAAACCACCACGATACAATACTGGTATACTTAACCTTTTTCTTTTGGGCTGGTCAGACTGTGCAGGTAAAGATCTTCTAATCTCCTACCTGAGGGTAATAAAAGTCTGCCAGAATAATAATGATAAAAGTCCAGAATAATATTCTGGAAGGTGAGTGGGTAAAGAAGGTTAAGGTTTTCAGCATTTAACATGCCTATTTCTATTTACTTTCCCTGCCGTTGTATCCTAGCCTCACCTTTAACCCTCACCCAGCCAAGAGCCCCTGTGTCTTGCCTTCGCCAGAGATGAGGTCTCCGGCCCTCTGGCAGGATTGTGGGGTTGGGGTGGGGGTGATGGTTGCCTAGATGCTGGGAACTGGTGCCGTGGTTGAGAGATCTGGCAGCTTTTCAGACGTTCAGCAGATCTTTCTACTTTACCTACCTCTCCATCCCTCTCCAGGCTCATTTCCAGAAACGTCTAGCACTGCCACATTTTTTGCTGTAAAACTGAGCAAGTCCACAGGCTTCCTATTTGCTGGCTCAGGATCTATATTCTCAGGGCCATTAAGTTCTCTCTAGCACTCATTCACTTGCTTTCCAGCCTCTAGGCTGTTTGCTTGTTTATTTGTTCTGCTCTTCCATTCTCTCTGTCCCTGTTGCTTTGTGCTTCCTAAAAATATCTCTTACTGTCATTCTAGGCTTTGGGAAAAAAAGTAAAAATACATTTCTTTATTCATTTTGCCATAGTTACCATAAAGTTTGTTTTCATTTTGCTGGAAAAAACTTATAGTTTTGTGGGGAAAAGATATTCCAGACAATTACCCTATTGGAAAATAAACATACCAAGGATCCACCTGCCTTATCTTTTCTGAGATCTATCTGAGAAAGTACCTCTGTTCTGTTTTCCCCTCAAAGCCTTGACTCATGTCATTAAATTGACTAAACAATTTTAGAAAAGAGTTCTTCTGGAGAGATAAAGAACATTTATTTGTCAGTAAATATATGGACTCTGAATGAAGTAAATGCCTTTTCGTTGATAACTAATTTTTCATGCTCACATAAAACCAGCATCTTCCACCTGCAGACAGATTATTTGGAACACTATTACTTGAAGCTGAGGCTTCTTTCTGTTAGTGTTGCCTTTACTCCATTGTTGACAGCCTAGTCCATCAAACCAGAAGAGCTGCTGACCAAATGACTAAGAACCAACACTGCCTTTGTCTTTTGTGTTTTGTTCTTAGTACTTGTTCATGTAGCAGCTATCCAAAACAAAAGTTAAGCCAAACTGTAGTTGGAGGAAAATGTTCATAATGTAAGGAATTTTCTCCGTAAAAATGTGGTCCTAGGTATTTGGCAAGTTCTAAGAACATCAGCAAAAAGATGAAATCAACTGGCATTTAAGAACATCTCTCCAGGCAGCATCTGTTTTGGCAGCATTCTCCCAACATCTCTAACCTTGGCAGAGACAGTCCTGCAATATTTGTTTGTATTTTGAGGACCCTTATGAAATTCACTTCTCTAAGCAGTGTCCCAATAGTGTATTCAAGGGATTTTTCTGAGTTATAAATCGTCTATATCTGTGAGTAATGTCACCTCTTCAGAGAAGTCTTTCCTGCTCCCCCATCCAAAATTGTCCTCTGCCTGCAGCCTGCAACTCTTTTTCATTTTATTTATAACCTCACTACCTGAAATTGTTACTTATTATTTGCCTACTTTTACTGTCTAAATACTTCCACCAGAGGTAAATTCCACCAAAGCAGGGGCCTTGTTTGCCTTGTTCTCCAAGGACCCTGGCTCCTCACAGTGGCCTTTGCACTTCCTTCTTCAGCTCTAGTTTTTCCCCAACTGTTCATATTACTTGCTCCCTCACATCCTTCCTGCCCCAGTTCAAATATCACCTTTGCAGAGAGGCTTCCCTGACCCTATGTCTCATGTTGGTCTCTTCTAATTACTCTCTTTTTCCATCAGGGCCTACAGTCACAAGCAATCAACGGTGACTCTGATTGGTTAAGCAGAAAAGGAGTTTAATAAAAGGATATTTTGTGGCTTACTGAATTGTTGAAAGGGCTGGAGAGCTAGGCTTGAGGTAAGTTTCCAAACTACTGAAGAGGATTAGAACAAGCCTCCCCGAAATGGGCCACTTTGGAATATGGATTTCTTTGAGTTCAGACTTTGCAGGAAGAATTTTTTTACCTCCCTGATAACTGCCTGAAAGAATTCAGATGGAGGGCCTGGTCCAGGAAGAGAACCATCTCCAGAGCTAACTACAAAAACTTACGAGCAAGGATTGGTAACCTGGGGAAACCCACAGAGCTTATTTGTTCAAAGTCCTCTCTGAGTCCCATTGTCTCTGCATGGCGTGGCAAACATTTATGTACCAAACACTTGCTCTTGCATCTTCCTGTGAATTGTCTTCCTTTCCTTTGAAGCCCTAGATCTCCTTCTTGACTCAGAATGGCATATAAGCCTCAATTGCCTGACTGTCAGGGAGCATTGTCTTTGCAGGGTTCCCATACCGTATGTAATCAAATCTGTTTTTCTCCTGTCAATCTTATGTCGATTTAATTAATAGACCAGCCAAAAGAATCTAGAAAGGTAAAGGAAAAATTCTTCCTCCCCTTTACTAGCATCCAAAACTCTGCTGCTAAGGACATGTTGGCTCTCTTGTGCCATGTATTACCTTGTCCCCTCAGCTGCTATTATAGGAGGGTAGGGAAGTGGGGTGGAGAAGGCGATGGCACCCCACTCCAGTACTCTTGCCTGGAGAATCCCATGGATGGAGGAGCCTGGTGGGCTGCAGTCCATGGGGTCGCTAAGAGTCAGACATGACTGAGCGACTTCACTTTCACTTTTCACTTTCATGCATTGGAGAAGGAAATGGCAACCCACTCCAGTGTTCTTGCCTGGAGAATCCCAGGGATGGGGGAACCTGGTGGGCTGCTGTCTATGGGATCGCACAGAGTCGGACACGACTGAAGCGACTTGGCAGCAGCAGCAGCAGCAGGGAAGTGGGGAGGGAAAGATGAAGAAGTGAGATGAGGAGAAATTTCCCAGTCTTTTTTTGCATCACAGCACCTGATTCAAATTACAGCATTATTGTTGTGCCGTCACTAAGTCATGTATGACTCTTTGTAACCCCATGGGCTGCAGTGCGCCAGGCTTCCTTGTCCTTCACTATCTACTGGAGTTTGCTCAAATTCATGTCCATTGAGTCAGTGATGCTACCTAAGCATCTCATCCTCTGTTGCCCCCTTCTCCTCCTGCCCTCAATCTTTCCCGCATCAGGGTCGATTTCACTCCATCACAGGTGTATCTAATTAGCAGAACCTAAGTGATATGCCTGTGGTCCAGTTTACATGCAAGGAGACATTTTAAAAAAACTCCTATGTGGGGAGTTACTCTTCCCCTAACACCAGCACGTACACAGAGGCACACTCTCAAAGCACTGAATGAAGCACTGAAAAATTTTCAGTCGTGACCATTACCGTCTCTATCATATTTCTTTATTTCCATCACAGCATCATTAGAACATTTAAATGACCTGTTTGGAGAAGGCAATGGCAACCGTCTCCAGTGTTCTTGCCTGGAGAATCCAATGGACATTGGAGCCTCATGGGCTACAGTCCATGGCGTCACAAAGAGTTGGACATAACTGAGTTACGAGGCAAAATGATCTGTTGCGTGCATATTTTTATTGTATTATATTGTATTTATTTTGCTGTATTACTAGAATACAAGCACAAAAAAAGATAGGGGTTATCTTTGTTTCTTCTTGCTGCTGTGACAAATTGCCATAGACTTACTGGCTTAAAACAAAGCTAAATGTGTTATCTTACCATTCTGGAGATCAGAAATCTGACAGGTTTCACTGGGTTAATATCAAGGTGTCAGTAGAGCAATAGTCCTTTCTGGAGACACTGGGGCATTTTCTTGCCTTTTCGAGCTTTTAGAAACCATCTGTATTTTCTGACTCATGGCCTCTTCCTTCATCTTTAGAGCCAGCAATAGCAGCTGAGTCCCTCATACACTTTGAACCAGTCTTCCTTCCTCTGTCTCTTCTGACTCATAGCCTGAAAGGTTCTCAGGTTTTTTAAGGACTTGTGATTAGATTAGGCCCACCTGGATAATCTGGCTGAGTCTCCCATCTGTAGGTCCCTAATTTTAATCAACCTGCAAAATCCCTTTTGCCAGGTCAGGTAACCTAGTCACGGGTTCTGGGAAAGGAGGGCGTGAACATCCTTGGGGGCCAGAATTCAGCCTAATACCACAAGCTTGTCTTCTGCCTGCATTCTTATATCCCCTGACTCTCAAACCATGTCTGCCACCTACTCAATAAATATCGAGGGGATGAGGAACCTAGATAGTGGCAGAGTTGGATCAAATCTCTGTGCTCACTACTGTCTCACACCCAGCCTGCTATGTCTGGTAGAAGAGGAAGAAGTTTTGGATGGCAAAACTCTATCAACAGCTCAAAAGAGAACAGGCTGGCAAGGATGCTTCACTCAGATTCCTTTCCACACCTGCCCAGTGTGCCATGCTGAGTTTTTTGACCCGGAAGCCTGGTGGAAAATATGGGGCCAAGAAACACAAACTCTCTACCATGGAATCACATTTTGGTATACCCTCCCAAATTTCTCGGCGGTCTAAAACTGTTTCCCAATTTTCATCATTCCCCCTCTGTTCGCTGCCCTGAATCCTTTCCATAAACAATAAAACTGACACAGTGTTCATTAACATCCTCCTAGAACCCAGAATCAAGAAAACTAATTCTTTATCTGAAGTAATTCATACTGAAATAGGAATGGCTGATAAGTCAATTGCTTATATTTTGAAAGCAGAACAATTATCCGAATTAGCTTATTCATTAGGGTGGGGATTATGTCTGTTTTGTTCCCTCACGGGACTCTACCACAGTGCCTAACAGGAAATGAGCACTCAGTATTTGCTGACTGGGAAAATATTAGGAGACAGCGGCTTTGAGTAAGGAAACCGTTTCAGTGCCCATGTTTTTCTTCGACTGTCTCTGTCTTTACTTATTTTGACAGGCAGAAAAATAAGGCCAATGTTTTCCAGTTTTGTCTTTTCTTCATTACTTATAAAGATTGCTCGAGCCTAACAGATGGTTTGGGACTTGGGGTTTTTTGACTTAGAATTTCTCTCCCCTCGAAAGATGTTTTAAAATTTTCTTTCTGGAATTGTTCATTGTTGTTGTTTAGTCTGACTCTTCTGTGATCCCGTGGACTGTAGCCCACCAGGCTCCTCTGTTCCTGGGATTTCCCACTAAAGACAAGTGGAGTGGGTTGCCCTTCCCTTCTCGAGGGGAGCTTCCTGACCTAGGGGTCAAACCTGCGGCTCCCGCATTGGCAGGTGAATCCTTTACCACTGAGCTACCAGGGAAGCCCAGAACTATTTGGAACATGCCCTACTAAAAGAATAAGCCCCTGAGCATGGAATTCCAATGCAGTCCTCTGTGGCACTGACCGAACAGAATCTGGGGAGAGGAATGTGTGCGATGCAGAGCCTAGAGTAAAAGTCCAGGTTTCTGATTTAGACTCAGACAGTTGTGTGATCCCTTGCAAGTCATTTAATTGCTTTGGTGATTTATTTTCTCCCGCTATTTCCTCATCTTACTCCAAGACTGCTAATCTGTGAGGTTTAAGATCTTCAGTGAACGTGGTACTGAACTGTTTTCAAACAAAATCAAAATGTCAACAATGATACAAATTATACAGGTTATAACTGTGTTACATTTGCAGAAGGAGATGTAAGGTGCAATATATAAAATATGAGCTACGTGGTTGCAATGAACAATGCTAGAGTATAATCCTGTTTTACTTTTAAGTGAGTTCATCCATGTTCCAGGTAAAAGCTAAACACAGAAAACAGCATGGGCTCCTGCTTGAGGGGAAATGCATAATCATGCCCACTGGGGAAATGGAACAGTCGAGAGGTGGCTCTAACAGCGATCCTGCTTACCAGGCCTCTCTTGCCCAACTTCTCCTTCCTTTTGTCATCCTCTTCTTCTGGGGGTACACCTTCACTGGCAAGGAGTATAAAAAGCTATTACAAAAAGAAACTGGTAAGTGATAAAGTATTGACCCAGTGGGCAAGGAAATGAATTATATAACTATAGAATGCTGTGTGGGAAAATACATACAGACAGGAGATGCATAAAAAGAGTCACCGTGCATGTTATTAGCTTGGACAGGAGTAAAAGAAAAAAAAAAACATCCCTTCACTTTTTCTCCACCTTATTTTTCTGGATACACTTGACAGCTCTGAATTGCTCCGTGATGCTCTCGTCTTTATTTCCCATCTTCTTGGTTCATCTTTCTTCCATTCCTTCCACAGCTTTTAAGCCCCCAACTCAAACTAAAAAAAAAGGAGGAGGAGGAAGAAGAATCGCAGGATCAGGGGCTGGGGCTTGCTCATAACTCGGCATGACGCAGAGGAATCGCAGGATCAGGGGCTGGGGCTTGCTCATAGCTCGGCATGACGCAGAGGAATCTGTTTCCGGCACTTGTGTTTCTACCCCTGGAAAGTGGGCAGAATAACACTTGTCCCAGCCACAAAACAGGAACCTGTGACTCCCAAGCAGGAGGACATGTGGCACAGTTAACCTCTTTGGTGTCATCGTCACTTTCTGCTCCCAGTCTCTCTTTAACTTGCTGGAAGCCTTGGTTGTGTGCTTCCTGTCCCGCCTTTTGATCCACAGCCACAACCCTTACCCGCCCACCCCTGGAAAATGATTTTTTTTTTTTGCCTATGGCATCAACTGGTTTTAGTCTTTCTTCTTCTTTCATATTTTCAGTTCAAGTGAACTAATAATTCATCAATATCTATAATCTATTTATCTACAACTTTTTTAAGAAACCACATAAAATCTCATTCCCATGTGAGCTTAAAATGCCAATTCTAATTGAAACCATGTGACATTTTCTTTAAGATCTATTAATCGCATTTACAAATAAGAAAATTTTAAATTTCTTTTTTATTCACTACAGTTTTATTTTTTCTGTCTCTGACTTCTTGTGAAACTTTCCTTTAAAAACTCCCTTTAGCGTTTGTAAGAATAGAGTAAGTAGGACAAACCCCTCAAACTCCTAATAATTTCTGTGGGAAACAAATTTTCTTAACACTGTACCAACTCAGTACCATGAAAATCTTTGTTTTCTTTCATATCTACACCTTGACCAAAAAGTAAATAAAAAGTTCGATCCCCATATTACTTCAAGAATATACATTTTTCCTGTGGCACATGGAATTATATAATAACTCCTATAATATAGTCCATACTTTTCCTTGTTTAATTCTTCACAATTATTGTTTTAAAGAGTGCAAAGTAAACTAAGCGAAGGGTGACAATGGGCTGGAGTCCTCTGATGTAAAATCATGGAGCTTTTAGGTATGCCTTACTTAAGTAAGACATAAGTCTTTTAAGTATGCCTTACCTAGTTGCTGTTTATCATCAAACATACCTAAATGTCTGTTGTTCAGTCGCTAAGTCGTCTCTGACTCTTTGCGACCCCATGGACCGCAGCACACCAGACTTCCCTATCCTTCACTATCTCTCAGAGTTTGCTCAAATTCATGTCCCTTGAGTCAGTGATGCCATCCAACCATCTCATCCTCGGTTGCACCCTTCTCCTCCTGCCCTCAGTCTTTCCCAGCATCTGTAGTGTCTGACTATTTTAAAACAAACCTATCATAGTGTCTGAGTACAGAGTTCAGTCAATAGTTTGCAAACATCTCTTTGCTTCTTTATATGCATTTAGCTACTGATATATCTTTTTCAATGGATGAAATAGACCTGAGCACGTACAATAATAGAAAGCAAAAATTACCAGGTTTGGACTTCACTTCACAGCCAGAAAGATTCTGTTGAGTCTGCCAGCAGGGGATCTTGCGTATTAATACCCTACCTGGGAGAGCTGACATGTTGAAAATGAGATTAACACCTTCCTGCTTTACATTAACTAAGGCTAAAGTGTCATTTGCCTTATCAGGAGAAAAAAATCCAATACTAAAATGATAGGGTTGCCAACAAGGTTTGGTTTTAAGAAAATGTTAAAATTTTAAGTAGGATTTGTGTGTGCGTGTGGTGGTGGTGAGTCTTTGAAGATAAATATGTTGTGCAAATAAAAGCCAAAATAATCAGGATGACTTGAAAGCTAAATACAAACACATGTAGCACAGCAACTCCTTTTCAGGCCAATACTAATTGACATTTGGCTTACAGTAAACAACTTGTCAGAGCACTAAAAAAATAATAAATTAATGAATCCACCATGTCAAAGAGTACTGATGCCCTGGTATTTGTTGCCAACACCAGACCAGCCTAGAAACAGAAGAGCTAATATAAATGATTTATTCGTTCAGATATAAGATAGCACTTTTTAATTCTCTCACTTCACAATCCATCTAGTTATATATTTACTAAAGATGAGCATTCAGATGAAAAAATATTAAAAATTCTAATGTAGGAAAGCCTCAAGATCACTGTCGAGTGTAAGTGGAAATGGGGTGGGAGAAGTGGGCCAGGAGTAGTCCAGTGTACCCCGGATCCAGAGGGACCACAAGTGGGTGGGCTTTTCCCAGGCTCAAAAGTCAGGCAGTCACCCACACTTCATCCTCCGGTGACAGAGCCCCTCTGCTGTGCCAGGTACCCTCCTAGGAGTGGCAGAGGGTCCGGAAAGGAGGACGTGAGTGTTTTGTCCTCCGCCTCATAATCCAGTTTTGTAGACATATATCAACAATAGCTGAATTTCAAAGCAGACTCCAGTCAGAGCAGAGGCATCAATACTCCCAATGGGAGTTGCAAGGGAGGGAGAAGAATTCTCCTGGGAGGATCTGGGACAACTGCCCAGAGGAGAGTTCACTGTGAGCTGGATCCTACTGGGTGGGTAGGATTTTAACAGGCGGGAAGGGAAGATGGTGGAGAGGGCTTTCTAGGTAGAGTGGACCCATTCATTATATTTTGACACCATGATCGCATAGAGCATGATCGTTAAATAGACACGTAAAATACATCAATGGAAAACATGTTATTACAGAAAATACTGTCAGCAATCCACTTAAAAATAAACTACACATGTACACTGAATATACAAATGGTAAAAAAAAAAAAAAAAGGAGGGGGAGAGGATGAGAGTTTACTCCACTTGCTAAATGTCTACTATTCAGATCTCAAGAATAAAACATACCAGGAGCTATTGTTTCTGTTCATCTCAGTGCTTCTAATTGCTGCTATCTTACGGGGTCTCAATGAGAAGGAAGGAGGAGGGGGGAATGAAGAGACAAGAGAGTCTCAGGAATGCGAACAATGTGAAGCTGGAACCCCACTCCAAGTACACTCATTCATTGTTCCAAAGGTGACCCTGGTCCGGTGTTCAAAGGGAGCTGGAGGAGGACCAGCAGTTTTAAGGTAGCACAAAGGAAGGCGACCTAATGCCTCCCTAAGGAGAAGCCGCAGAGGGCCGTGCTGGTGGAGGGAAGGATAATAGCAATAATAACAATAAAAGAAGAAAGAGTGGGGGTGGGGTGAGGTGGGCAGGAGCCCTGATAACTTGGGATGAGGAGGGAGGAAGGGGTGGGGGCAACCTCTGCAGGTGCTGGAGGAGGATGTGTAAGTGATGCAAACGAGGGAAGCTGTGAGCCAGGATGCAGGAACACACTCAGGGAGCTCCCAGGAATAACGGAGAGCACACGTTACATCATCAGGATCACTGAGACCCGAATCCTCTGGGAAGTCATGTCTTTTTTTTTTTTCTGGTACAATGTGTTTTGAAGCTGAGCTTGGGGGTGGAGTGAAAGAGGAGGGGAAAATCACTGGGAAAAATTAAGCAGTCTAAAAGGAGTGTAAGATTATGAAGATAAATGTTTACCTCTCCCCAGCATCGTATCTCTTGAAATGAAACTGTTTTTGAATAGTGCTGCATCCCTACTGCAAGAATGTGGGCATTGTGAACAAATTGACTGTCTCAGATGATTTGACACATTTTGATTTCTGCTTAGGAAAATATCTGTTAATCCTATTAGAAAGAGAAGGAGAGGGTCCTGAGCAGGGAATGTAAGAGATCAAATCACTTCACCATCTTGATCATGCTGTCCCCAGGCCAAGGTCTTCAAGTCACAGCTATTGCCACAAGACCTGGAGCCTCATCCCTGCCCTGCTTGGCATCACTTCAAAATCCCTTCTTCTGCAGCCTCCCCCATCCTCATCATGGCACTGGCTGAAATCAAGACAACACTGGACAGCTGCCCTCTCCCTGGCAAACGAAAGCAGGAAAGAGATCTTATTTTATGCTTTCTCTTCGTGTCGTTTTCCTTCTTTCCTTCCTATTCTCCTTTTCTCCCTTGTCCCTCCCCCCGTCCCTCGCTTCTTTTATATGGCTTGCTGTTTGCTAATATCCAACTCCAGACCATTCTTTGTGTTTGGCAAAGGAAGCAGTTTTATTGTGTGGTAACTCCAGGGGGTATATGGTGTCTATGATGTTGTCTAGGCTGAGCCTCCCCCGGGAAGGTTAACTACCTCTGGCCTACTCTCCTAGGGGGAAGGGTGGCGAGGCACACTTCAACACCGTTTCCGTTAGCAAGCAACCGGACTGGCCCCAGCCCCGAGGTCCCCACGCATCTCAGTGTCACCGTGCCACTGATGGGGACCAGTTATCTGAGATCCAAATCTACCGACTGCCGATGAAGAGTAGGGGCAACAGAAGACATTTCCCCCCCAAGTACTTTCTGAAAAGGGTCCTTCTTGGAGTAACACCCAAGTCTGATCAAAAGGTCTGTTCATCTGTCTCAAGAGCCAGCGCTGGAGCCCAGCGTGTCGCTAAAAATATGCACTCACAGTCCTAGAAAATTGTATTCATTAAACCCTACCTACAGGTCCTCACCCAGAATCTGCTCTATGCCAAAGCAGCATGTTGCTGTTAATCCTCCTTTATAGATTAGGCAGTAAAATAAAGAGGGTGGGGCTGAAATGCAGGGGAAGTCTGCACACGTGTTTGGAGAAGAAGAAAAGGCACGGCGCAGGGATTTCTTGCTCTCTCCTTCATGTTCCCAGTGGCCTGGGCTGTCCAGACACCACGGAGAGGAGCAGGGCCTTTTCGCATTTACAGTATATTCACTTCCACAGGGTAAGTGCTACATGTAAAATGGGAATTTAGTACCAGATCAAATAAATGCCTTCAAACTGTGGCACATTGCTAATTCTGGATTTCCTCCTCCCACCTTCTGTGTAGGTTAAGGAAGAAATAGTAATACTCACAGCTGACATTACTGAGCACTTACTATGTGCCAAGCGCTATGGCAAACATGCTTATATGCGTCACCTCGGTTCCTCCCTCTAGGATCCCTACGAGGTGCATGTGTCACCGGAATTTTGCAGAGGATGCCATGAAGGTGGTAGAAAGGTGAGCATGTAAGTAACAAAGCTGGGATCTGAACCCTCAGCTTCCAACATCTTGCTCTTCACATCTATGCCGTAGTGCCACCTCTAAGTAGTTCCTGGAAAAATCCGTTCTGTGGTTTTTTCATCTAAGAGTTTGGTGACTGCACCTTAATAATAATTGCTATTGTCTTAATTTTTTTCAATTTTCTGCCATCAGATGGTAGGGTTCCACAAAGGCAGGGCCTGTGTCTCCCTCAACTTTGCACCCCCTGCGGTCCCTATAACAAAGTATCTTGCCCAGAATAGGAGTTAAAGAATTATTTGTTGAAATACACTTTACATTATCTCTGCACCTAAATAAAGCCCATCTAAACAAGTCCATTTCCCAAACACTGGGGTTTGCCTCTTCCTTGTAGCCGTCCTCTTCTTCCTGTTTTGTTTTCCAAAGGTTGATTTTGAACTAGAGGGACACTGCGGTTGTCTCGTCACTTAGCGTGATTTGAAAGTGAGAGTCTGTGTAGTGCTTTAGCCTGCCCTCAGCAATCAGGCCTCACACTCGCAGGGCTCTGATTGTAGGAGTTGCCTTATTTGCATTGATGAGGATGAGCCAGCTGCTAGAGCATACAGAGCTGCACCTGACACAATCACCGAGCTCAGGATTAGCGCGGGGAATCAGGAATCCACTGTGCTGCGTGGCAATCTCAGCCCTACATTAGAGTCACTCATGCAAAATGACCCAAATTTGCAATGAGCACAATTAGCAATCCAAAGATGCATGTTAATTGGGGGGCTGGCGATCTTCCTACATTTCCCTAAATTAAAAATAATAAACATACTCTTTCCTAGAGGAGTCTGGGCATGAAAATAATGCAGGGGATTCTGAGTTTGTAAAAAAAGGGTAAACCCCTGAAAATGTGGATTCCTTAGCCCTCCACCCCCACCCCCACATACACACACCGGAGGTATTAAGTTTGACATCAAATACGGTAAGGGCTTTGCGGTGTCATGATCCTTTTTGAATCAGTAGAAATCAGCTACTTATAAGGCTAAAAATAATAAAAACAGCAATAACTCTAATACGTAGAAAAGGGAAATTTAAGCTTTAAAGGGGTATTTACTATTTTATATTCTATATTAATATTTGAGACTATCTTTGGGTCACACAACACCACAGATACACCCAGTGATTTCAGGATTTCCTAAAAGTGCAAGAGATTATGTTGAATTTTTATGAAACAGAGCTTATAAATCAAATGGAACCTTCTCAAGCCCTGGGCTGTGTTTCCATGTGTCTGCAGTCTATAGGTATTGAAATGCTCACCTATACTTTAGGAAAAACAGACACACACACACACACACAACATTTTGCAAAAATTGAATAAATGATCATTCAAAGCAAAAGCATGCAGTTCAAAAGCTAAACCTCCCATTGGAGAACAGAAAATTTAATGAGCTTTTAATGGAATGCAATGCTCAGAGTAGTAAATTATTTGTTAGTTGACGATGCAATCAGCATGCTGATTAAGGTTGCTTGGTTTTTTACTAAACATTAACTGAATGAAAACGGGTAGTCCTTGTTCTGCTTGGGGGGCTTTAAGGAAGCAAATGGACTTTCAGAACAGAGATTGTCAATAAAGGTGAGTGCACTCCAGGTGTCATTTGAATATGATGATAAAATACTTCTGATAAATATTTAAAAGCATTTTAAATCCACAATGTTCGCCTAGTGTATTGTGGACTCTGTTTAAAGAAACAGTGGGCCTTAGCAGGGCCTAACAACAATCCCTCTATTTCTCTCTAGAAAGAAATATCTAGATCTGCTTTCTTTTATTGCAAAAGAGAAAAAAAGGGAGGTGGTATGCTTTGAAAATAGAAGCCAGCCTGGACTCTGGGACCAGGAACTGTTTGGAAGTTTGGAATATAAGCCTAAGAAAAGACAAAAAAGGACAAAAACCAAAACAAAGGAAAAAATTCTGATCGCAAATAAAGAAGAGACATCTGTTTCTCTGGGTAGATTAAGATAAAAATTTAGGTAGTTTTGATATTTTGATGCTTTAAAATGATTGCTATTAGAATATATATATATATATTTCAATTTATAAATGATGGCATTCTGAGAGCAAGAAGGACTGTAGTATCAGAGTTATATTCTGTCTAATTTAGGAGCTCTGCGAGGGGAGTAAAAGAAAAAGATCAAAAATTGGAAATAAATTATGTAATGCTTATTTTTGTTGTTGGATGGTTAATACAGAATTTATAAGTTATATTATTCACCATATATTAATCAATATGTACATTAGCTATAAATTATTGTTTCTGAGAGATTTTATTACCAAATCTACTTAAATTGCTAGATTTGTTTTCCCCTCAAAAAGGATATTTTTTGTTTGTTTTTCTCCCTACCAATTGAAGAATTATGGGTTTCTAGGTTAATTTTCTTTGAACAGCTACAAAGTTCTTTTTCTATAAATCCTAATTAGTTTCATCATCGGTGATTCTCTGGCAATGGTCAGGTACCCTTAAAATCCGATAAATAACTACCTCTCACTTTTAACTATTCCTGTTTATGACCCAAGAGGTTAAAAGCCTTTGACTGGCATTTGACTTCTGACCTCATATAAATGTTATCTTATCAGTTCCTGCTTGTTAACTTGTATTGAGTGCTTGTCCCTGATGGCTTTTAGATAAAGGGTTGTGGGTTTTTTTCTTTTTTTTTCTTTTTAATATATTTCCTATAGGAACTAAACCATTTGCTTTGTTCTCTGCTTAGTGCACTCCAGTCTACACAGAAAACCTGCTATAAATCTGTTATAAAGCTCCAAATATACTTTTATTTATTCCCGACATTATTTTAGTTTAGCTTTATGGGTGGGATTTGATGATTGAGAATATGTATTTATTATAATTAATAGCAGTAATTACTAGTGCTCTTAAGCCTTTAACATGTTAGTCAGAAAGCCGGTTGCATGGTACACCCTTTTTTTTTAAATGTAAAAAAATTAAAAGAAAAACAATTTTAGCTTTGCATTTTGCACCAGCATGAGATGAGTTAGAGAGATAATTTATGGAAATCTTGTCTCCACAGACTTCAGAATTCTGCCTAATGAGAGAGTCATCACTAAGATATATCTTTTTTAAAAAATCGAATCCAGACCATGAACAGTGCATTTTTGATCCTTTGGGGAGGAGGGTGGTGGCCTGGCGCCCTCCTTTGCCCTTCTGTCCTAAGAATTAAGAAGGATTTCGGCCTTTTATTCCTTTTGCAGCTGTGTGTGTTGTTCACACGTTCAAGTGTGTATGTGTGTGAGTCCAGTCTCTATATACAAATCTAAATACATTTGAATGTTTGCATTTTAAGCTCTCTCCATACCTTGATGGCATCATGAGAGTATTCTAGGCAGATATTGGTGCTTCAGAGACTGCCTCATTTACAAGTGACCCACAGTGTGATTTCTAAACAAAATATTATATTAATTTCTGTGTGGAAAACAGGCAGAGAGGAGGGAAGGAAGGAAGAGGCAGCCATCTTGGAGTCCTTTTGCCTTTTAGCCTCCTTCTTCCTCTTCCCAAAGCTCGATAGTTAGAATATTATCTTCATTTTTAATTGGCCTTCAGCATAATGCAGGAGGCATGTACAAGAGACCTTTGTATCTGTGTTTGGAGTAGAAAAAAGTTGTAACCTCTTTGGACTTTAAATAATAACTGCGACTATAGACAAACTACACCTATTATTCTCTATCCTTCTAAATAAATATACATATAAATGAAGCATATGCCACAGCTTCTAAGAGACCTGTACAAAACCTATTAAGGGAAACAAATGTCTATCTGGACCATTCATTTACTGCTATCTAAAGAATTAATATGTCAGTAAAGTTATCTGCCCTTCCTCCTCCCCATCCTTTCTTTTCTCCCCAAACACACACTCACATGCGCACACACACACACACACATTCAGACACCCCCACTATGCAGCAGTGGCAACCCTAGAAACTTGCTTTTTTAAACAGGAATTCCCTTTCTCTTAGATCTGAAGTATTTCAGGAAGAATTAAAAGACCAGCTTCTATTTGTTATTTTATTTTAATTTTCTGTGTGTGGAGAGCTGCTCAGCTCTGCCACGTCCCAACACTGCTTTCATCACACTCATATTCTGGCAACACACAGGTTTAACGCAATTTGTCCTAACTTTTCATTTCAACCATTGCTTTTTCTCAAAGTGGCCACAGTTTAAAGACTCAAAAGCAAAGGGAAAAGAAATACCCCGGCAGGGGGAAAAACAAACCAGCCCCCAAACTGGTGCTGGTATTCACAGCATTGACACATTCTCAAATGTTTTCTCTGTAGTTATAACACAAAAGCGCTTTCTTCCCTGTTTTGATGTGTTAAAGACAGAAAGAGAGAGGACCCTTGGAAGTGGTAAAAATAAGTATTTGGAAGCACAGGGAAGGTGTTTCCCCTTTGAATGTCCAGCATGTGTCAATAACTTAGATACTGATAGTTTAATATTAATTAACTTTAAAAATGAAAAGGGGGTGGGTGAAAAGTTAAATTTAAGCAAGTTATGTTGCCTCTGTTGAACTTTCAGCTCCGGGTTGCCTTCAGTTTTGTGTAATGAGATGTGCCCCTGAAGCCAGTCATTCTGCTGTCTCTGAAATAAGGGTAACCAGGATCCTAAGTCCCTCTGAAAAGGGTGTGAGTAGATCAATAACGAATTATTGTCTAATTCTGGCATTTGGCCGAAGAAACCACAAACTTTTACTTGTTTAGTGTCAGTAATCTGAACTCATTTTTCTAGTCGATAGTATTTGCAGATTGGTTTACTGGGCAAAACACATAAGGGTCTGAAACAAAAATCTGAATCCTAAACGCTAAATGGCTAAATTCTCTAAGTCGAATCCCAGAGTCTTTTACCATTGTATGCTGTATTCTGGCTTTTAAAAAACAAACAAACAAGATTTAAACACATAAGCTAGATGATTTCAAAACTGGAACATATTACACCATCATTTATTTCTATTTAATTAATGTTTTAATATATAGTTGTAAATCTAACTATACCTAAGACAAAAAAAAGTATTTACTTAAATCAGTTTCTATTCCAATCAGAATGAACTCCCCAATCATTTTTGAAGTAATATTTTAAAATCATTGTGGTTAGTAACACTTGTAAATCATTGTAGTGAGAGGAAGAAGATGATGAAGGGTGATCAATGTCCTTGGTTTTCTGTACAGCTATACCATCAAGCTTTATAAAGTTACCTAAGGGTGTATTAAAACATACTGCTTCTATGTATTTACATGCTTATAAACTTACCCTAAGAATATGTTAAGAAATACAGTCCATTTGATTTTTTTTTTTCCATTCCTTGCCAAAAACCAAACCTGCTCTGTTTGGAAAAAAGCAGACACTTCTGTGATATCATGGAGTTTTTTGCATTTCAGTCAAGAAGTCGAGGACATGGAATCAGATATACCCAAATTTCTAGGGCTCAAGGTATTACTGTAAAGGTTTTATCCCTTCCTCTGTGAAGACTGATGCAGATGGATTTCTCGTTGCCTTTGGTCTCTGTCCTCTTTCTTTCGTGTTTCCTTTATTTGTATAAATTAGCTTTGCCCTTTCTTACTAGAATGTTTGATTTGGGCACACTCTCCCACATAGATTCTCAGTCTCACTCCCCCCAACTTGTCTGGGGAGTGGTTTTCCTTACTTAAAAAGCTTTGTAATTCAGACTCAGAGTGCCAGGGCCTTTTTTTTTTTTTTTTTTTTTTTTTTTTTTTTTTGNGCTCAAAGGTCACACCCAAGATGATAAGCTATGTTTATATCCTTCTTATGGGCAAATGATGAAAATAATATCCACACGCATCTCATACTAGGGGTATGGCCTGGACACACACCTTGCCATCTTCCCCTTGGCCTCTCCTGCCCTGAAGAATGAATACCTCCCTTTCCAAAGTTGATGCTTCGAAGTGACCAGTCAGATGCTGGCAGGTCAGCTGGCCGTCCTCTTGGACAGAGGGTTCATAAATCAGAGAAATGTTGGTGTGGTTGAAAGAAGAAGGTAGTCCAGCCTGAGAGAAACCACGTAAATCTCTCCCGGAGCATTGTTCCTGGTAGGGAGTTGGGGTGAGTGTTGGGGTAGCTCCTGGGGTCTCAGCTGTTATTAATGCCCCAGCCTCCTGCAGTGGGTGCTAACTTGTTGTGCATGAGAGCTGCCACCACCCTTCCCAAACGTCGGGCGATTGGAAAAGTCAAGCACTGCTGAGCCCTGATTTTCATTTAATAGTCAAAACCAAGATGCATTGGGCTATGAAGATAGGACAGCTCCCTTGAAAAGATTATTTGAACTACAAAGGCATTCATTTAGGGCTAGCCATGTTGCAAAAGGGCCTGCTAGAAATTAGCAGCCTGTCCTGGTATTTGGAGAGCAAGAGTGACAACTTATTGGAAGTTCTCAAGGAATCATTTATATTTCACACTCCACTAGGCAGCTGATTTGAGATTGTCTGTTAGCATAACAAAGGCTCTGAGCCTGTGAACTTCAGAAACCTTTCGACCTCTTAGCTGCTGGCATGAATAGCCCCCAGTCCTGCCTATAGAGATCTCCCAAAGCTCCCCTGTTCGTGGCTAAATTGTTAATCAGGGTAATTTAATATAGTTTTCAATATGCCTCATCTCTTATTGGGAAAGGTATTCACAGCTCCCCTACCCCTGGAAAAAAAAAAAGTTCTTTTATTCAAGTGTGAGAGGGGCAGCTGCAGACAGACCGGCATCCCTGGCTGCCCCCCCCAAACCCCCTTTGTAGCAGCAGTAATGTTCTGAGCAGCAACCAGAGTGAAGGGCCAGAAAAAGAAACTTCGACAAGCACCCCTCTCCACGCACTCCAACCTGAACCTGAAATTCCAGCCTGTTTATGCCAGGAACCAACAAAACAAAACCCCAAAGCTCAGCCATAACTGAAACCTCAGCTCACACACACAAACGCGCGCGCACACACACACACACACACACACGCCACACCCCCTTCTCCACCCTCTCTTTACCCCCACCCCTCTCCTTCCTCCTCATCTCCCAACCAAGCTTCTCTTCTGGCTCCCGTCAAGACAAAACGCACCGGAGCCCAAGGCCTGCTAATTTTCACTTCTCTCCCTCTTTGGAGGCAGCCCACACCGTCCTGCAGGCTCCTTCACAGTCACC
This sequence comes from Redunca redunca, assembly GCA_006410935.1. Lineage (NCBI taxonomy): Eukaryota > Metazoa > Chordata > Mammalia > Artiodactyla > Bovidae > Redunca > Redunca redunca. The sequence continues at coordinate 743,068 of SJYQ01005175.1, read as the reverse complement.
CTCCGCCCGAGCCCGCAGCCTCTCCCTGTGTCACATATACTTGCTCTCACCCGCTCCCTCGCACACTATCAATTCACATGCACATTAGTTAGCTGAAAAGAGCCAGCGCACAAATATATTCATTTTAATCCAGTTAAGACCTAAGAGGTCTCAGAGGATATTCTTCCATAGTTTGAAAACCAAGTCTAAAACTCAGATTTGGCTACACTGTTTCATCTCAAAGAGCCTATGATGTGCCTTTCTTTCACTTTCTACCAGTGCATATTGTGAAAAATAAATAAATAAAGTGAGTCAAAAACAGTCACGGGCAAACCACCCAGCTGCAGGCAGACACTGCTCACATATCATCAATATGTTGTCTTTTTTTTAATGACTCTGTTTCTTGTACCCATGTGCAAAGTGAGAAGAATTTCATACAAGAGAAGGAAAAAAAATATGAAATCACTATTTTTTTTAAATTAAAGATGTAAGGATACAATCTCTTCATCTCATTTTTCCACATAAAAATTTAAAGATATTTATAATCTTTAATCTTTCATTTCCCACATGAGAATTTGAAGACATCTCTGCAAAATGTATCAGGTATTTCCCGATCCCTTTGGTGGCGATTTTCTGTGCAACTGTGCTCTGTCTTTGTGCGAGTTGAGGCCCTGTGTCTTGCTTCTTCCTGGAACAGCCATTTCTTGTGTGGCCTGCTTTGGTTGGTGGGCTTGCCTCAGCTCCTGAAGTTGGATAAAGCCAGGACCTAGTGCCTGAAGTATTTGCTTTGAATTTGCTCTAGTTAGAGTGGTCCCTGGTGGGGGTGGGGAGACTGTCTTCACTCACTTGGGATTGTAATCTGGCATCTCAGAATCACTAAAATGGGAGACAAATTTCTGTTTACAGGATCAGGAAAGGATTATTAACCTCCAAAACAGAAGTACAAATGTAAGGCCACAATTAAAAAAACATAACAAAACAAACAGCCCAACCTTTTTCCCAAGATAATTTTTCGTGGAATTGAAAGAATAAAAGGTTTTTTAAAAACATTTCTTGGTCAATTTTAACATCTAAACAATACCCAGAGGTGACACTCTAGAAAATAAAATAAGTATATCTGGCTATTATACGACAATCTTAAAATCTGCATTTTCCTTACCATAAAAAGGGATTCTCACAGCTTTAATTTNGATAAATATTTCTGGTTTCTCTTTTTAAAAAATCAAATATATTAAATAATTCCTATATAAATTAACAGAAATTTAACTTTCAAAAGATGATTAGAGAGAAAAAAATATTATGGCTTTTAAACCCAAGAAAGAAAAAATATACAATTTGCATTCTTTCAGTGCTTTTGCTTAACATTTTTTTCATTAGCTTTTTATTCATTAGAATTTATGATCCATGTCCATCATTACACTTTCACATCTCTGATTTCTGTTAAATTTTCTAACAGAGGTTAATAAATATAAAGGGGTAAAAAGGCCTATTTGCTTTCATCTAAAGTGCTCAGTATTTCAAGATTATTTGTATTTGCATTAAAATTTTTTTCATGCTCTAATTTAAATTATTTAAATTGGCCTGAAATTAATTCTATTTGGAGTTAGAAAGTAATAGGAGGATTTTTTTAAAGGAATTAAATAACATGATTTTGCTAAATTATAACGTTTTCTTAATGTTGGGCCATCTAACAACACCTTCTCTAGCATGGCACAGTTTGGGCTTCATATTTATGGAAGAAATAGGGTTGGGGGGAGAAGGATGTATATTTGGAATGGTGTTTGACAGGGGGAATGAACGCAGACACCAGAACAATTATATTACAATCCCATTGGGAATGCCAGCACCAAATTTAGCCAGACTGATGGGGTACTGTCTAGACGGTCCCTTTTGTGTATCAGCTGTTTTTTCCCTGCTTTATTGCACTGCCTGAATGTGTGAGTTGAACATGCATATGGATCCCAAACATAACCATTCCAGCAACCATACATTGCTGTTAAATTCTCTCATTTGGCTGAGAATCAAGGGTTGTGTATTCCTACTGTATTCCCTTTACAATATTTTGTAATTAAAATGCAGCTTCCAGAATTAGAGGTTTAACAAAGGTCATAAGACAAAGTAGAAAGTGCCTAGGCTGTTTTTTTAATATGAAAAAAAAATGTACTAAGTAAACATTTCTATCTTCTCAAACATGTCCACCTCTTTTCTACAGAAGTAAAAGAAAGCCAGAAAGAAAAGAAATAAAACAATGAGTGGAAAGAGGCAAAATAGATGTAAATTACCACCTTTCCTTTTGAAAAGGGTAAAGGATAGAAAGAAAGAATATTTATTAAATGTTTACAGTATAATTAATGGCAGTGTGTGTGGTTTTCCTTTTTTTTTTTTCTTCTTTTCCTTCTTTTTATTTGGTAAACCAAATAGAATTCAGTAATCAGGGTTCTTGTGAGGCCTTAGAAATAGATTCTCAAACTCTTTTAAATAAATGCTTATAAGATTGCAGTACTGTTACTGGAGAGGGAGGAAATCCCAGAGATATTTCTCTTCTGGGCTACGGTCAGGATTTTGTTTTGTTTGTCAAGACAGTGTAGGAAGGCTAGGACTTAGTTATATGTGACTACAGTATCCACACAAAATATTCATTGTTCAAAGGAGCAGAAATGCACCCCTAAATAGGATGCACACTCCCTGGGTGATGGGTACTAGGGTTGGATGCCTTTGCTAACAACCAAGAATTTAAAATGAACACAAATTAATTATTCAAATTAGAGAGTGAGAAATAGAAAGACACATTAATGCTAATGAAAGTAGGTATCAGAGCTACCTCTTTCTATGAAAGGTTTATCAATAATTTTTGTCACCAAGAATGAAAAGGTGTAAGAAATTGGAATTCCACAAAATGTAAGACACCATAAATAAAATTCTTGCCTTGCAGTAGAAGCCCAAATGAATCCACTGTTTCAGGAAAGAGAATCCCATGTTTCACAGAACATTAATAAATTTTATTAATATGTACATACAAACTATTTGGAGCAGGAATTCTACTTTCCTTGTACTGAAAAAAAATTTTGCCTTAACAAAAAGGAAAATGGTAAACTTTTTTTGCCCTTAAGGAAAATACAATCAAAGTTAAAGTCAGTGACAGAAAAAATATTTTTAATAGTTATATGGTTTGGGGCACTAAATTTTGTCAGTAACTAACTAATGGATTTTTAAAATAATAATTTCCTAGGCTTTACCACTGGAATTCAGTAACTACCATCTCCTATGGACAATGAAGACTTTGTCCATCTTTTGAAGATTGGGTATTGAAAAGAAGGCTGGAGGAAAGAGAAAGTAAATTTTGTTCCCAATTTTACTGACTAGAACATCTCTTTTTTGGCTTGAAACCTCAGATCACAAATCAACAACCGTAAGATAGGCTCTGGATACAGGGTTGGAGAAATTTCTTGGTTGGAAGAAGGTGTGAGGCTTGAACAACTGACGTTAAACATGACGATCTTGAGTGGGCACTTGTAGGCAGTAATGTTAAAAACCTCTGAGATATAACTTTGGCACAACAGAGAAAAAATTCAACCAGACAGGGATGGAGAGCAAGAGAAATCAAGACTGAGAAATAAGAAAGCAAGAGAAAAATGGTGGTGGGGGGGTGCGGTGCAGGGAGTGGTGTTTGGGGGTGGGTGGCACGCAGGAGTGGTGAGTGAGAAAGAAAGAGAGAGCAGAGAATGAATATTCCAAGCATTGTTTTAATCTAAAACAGAGATGCTTCCAGGAGAATGAATTTCAATGGAGCTGAGCCAAAAATAATTATAGAGATTTTCTTGTTTTGTTTTGTGAATGAAGAGCATCTCTTTTCTCTGGAGATGCGAGAGTGAGAAAGGACCAGAGCCAAGAGATTGAAGTGATGCCCCTCTGCCCCTTTACTTCCACACAGCACAGTAGCGGACCTTTCTTTCTTCCCTCTTCCAAAAGCTATTGGCACCGAATTGTGCTAGGAAGAGGGGGAAGTGGCAGCAGCCCTCCAACCTAGCTGGATTTTCTATTCTAACAATAGCTTGTTTACTTTGATAAGGCTGAAGTATTGAAATTGGATGCAAGATTGGGGGGGGGGGGACAGGGATACATATTTTAGGTTCTAGAGATACAATTGAGCTATTTACAACTAAGAATATTCCCCTATTAGAGACACTTGAAACTTCCTTTGGGGTTTGTTTTACCAATTACATTTGTTGTCTTGTTTTTCATCATCAATAGCAGGCTACTAAAGGAAATAAAGTATTCTCTCAATTTTCTTCCATTTTCTCTGTGATGTAAAATCTTTATCTTGGAACCATTTTTTTACAGGGAAAAAGACTGTCGTTTGTTAAAATAGCTTAAGCTACACTGGATTTTTGTGAAAGCAATATAATATACTCCTCACGAAAGCAGAAATGGAAGTCTTTATACTAATTTGAAGCACACAGGGTTGGGGGAGAAACTAACATTAATAGACTTTGGAGAGGAAGTAATCATAAACAACTCAGAATTAATATGTAAAGACTACTGATTTTCTTAAGTTAAATTAACTCACAAACAATTCATGCCATTAAGTACTGTCTAAACCTGAAAATTCTCTCCAAATCTCTTAAGTGTTGTGCCATGTTAAAGACCCTGTTGTCAGTTTTTATCATTCATAGATAGGTGTTAGTTCTACATGTAGGTTTCAGGCATTATATTTTTGTACTACCTGAATTTAAAAAATGATATATTTCAGAAATCTAAGAATCAGTTTCTTTCACATCATATGTCACAACTTTTTTAAAAAAAACAAAAGTGAAAATTAACTTTTTTAAAATAAATATTTGACCTGCTAAGTACAGCAATTTAGTTATCCAGTAGAAGATCAGCATAAAGTTGTAAGCTTAATGGCTTAACATGAAAATGACCTTGGTACACATTTAAAACAAGGAAAACTATGTTACATTAGTAGTCAAGATTATCTGTTGGCTTAAGCATAAACATCTCTGAAAGTAGCAAAAATAGATCTAATTTCCTTTAAAACTTTTGCATATTAAAATTGTTCCTGTTTTTCCATTAAAAAAAATATTGGAAATGTATAGTAGTTGGCAGTAAAGCTTATTATTCTGTTTTGTCGTTAGGTTTTTAAAAAATTTCTTAAAGAAGGAAAATATGTTCATGTACATGGGACTTTATTTAGGGATTTTCAAAACATTTTAAATGTCACTGTGAATATAGTGTGTAAATCTGTGAATATGAGTTTTATGAGTCCACATTTAATTTAATTAATCATATTGATTCACTTGACATTTTTCTCCTCCTGAATCTCCCCTCCCCCCCTCTTCCCATCTCTCTATTAAAAGCAATTCATTCACAGTGGTAGACTAATTTTTGAAGCAGATTTTACAAAATAAAACCGACAATGGTTTTAGAAGAACTTTTAAAAGCATTCAACTTAGATATTGTTAGAAGTGATTAAAATGAATATTTAAGAATTCAAAGTACTTCATCATATTAATCTTAACATTACATTAAAAACCCAATCCCCACATGAGAAATCAACCTTTTAAAAAGAACAATTATTCATATTAAAATAGCCAGAATAATCACTAGTATACTCTAAGCTGAAACAAGTATATGAGATTACCAACAAATATTTATTTTTCCAAGTTTAAAATGAAATAATTTGTAAAATAGGAAAATGTTTAATAATGTTTAATGTCTGTTAAAAACCCAATATACACAATTTGAGAATTTATTGTTTTGCTGCATGATTAACACTGTTGAGGGAAACTGTTAGTCTACCAAAACATTTAAAATATGGTATACAAGAATTCACTGTTAGCAGTAGTAAAGTATATCACGTTGACATAAGGGTATTTACTATCAAGCTCTAGAATGGATTAGGACATGAGGAGGTAAAGACAGATTTACAATTAATAAGTGCCCAAAGATAGTACAATGGCAAGGTTTCTATATTTTATAAACATATATGCTAGATGTAGATTATATCTATCACTTGTTTGTACTGGTGATATTATAAACTGGAGTTTGAAAGCTTCTTTCTTGACCAAATCTTTTCTAACCCCAAATTACCAAACCAATTTTAGAGCTTTGCTCAGAAAAGTTACATTTCGCTTGAACCCAACCCTAGAAATTGCCCCAAAGGAAGTGTTGTTTGTTTGTTCTTTTCATTTGTAGTGGGATAGCGCCCAGTTTGCAACTGTGGGGCTGGGCACAGGAGAAGCAGCAGCAAGAAGCAACTGAAAAGGATTAGGATGGAAACTTCCTCAAGCCTCACAGGCTTGTTTGCTTGTCACAGATGCCATTAAGGTGCATAGATAAAATATATTTAATATTAAGACTTTTAGAGAGCCTTGATACTCCTGAAAATTCAGAGGCAAAGCTGAGCCTCTTTCTTTAGCCCATATACTTCATTACATTGGCCCAGGAATCCTGGCTAAAGATAGTTTCATCCAGCTCACATGCTTGGGTTTTGTCACTTCATGTCATAACCTCCACATTACTTAAATATAGTTTTAAAATGTATTAAACAGAAATGCTGATATAAGCCTAAATGTAGCTGTACTTGCTGTTTCTGCTCTAAGTTCATTCATGGTGGCGGATTTAGTTAAAGGGCCCAGAACAGCCATGCTTAACAGTAAGGAAACAAAATCCTCTTGGCTTCAATGGGGGCTAGGTCTATGTCAGAGCAGAGCGAACTCACTGTAGATATTTGAGATAAATACCTTCTGTAGAAACGTACACATTACATTGGTGTCCTATATAACGTAAAAAAAAGAAAAGTATGCTGCATCACACACAAAGCCCTGTTACCTTTTTTTGCCTTAACTAAATGTTATTTTTTTTATATCTTAGACACAGAGAATATGCCGTAACATTCATAACAGAATAGCGGGCTCCAAATAAGAACTGCTAGTGATCGTAGGTGTCTATTGAATCATAATCAAGGACTACCTGGTAAGCCTTAAGTGACAATAAAGGATATTCTTGCTAAAATATTAGATGAATTGATAATAGAGAGAATAGTCATTTTGACAGAAAAGTCAACAGAAAACAGCAGTAATTAAAAGTGCCTTGTATACGAGCATAGTGTGCACACTATAAAAAAAAAGTATGGTACCTCTACCAGATGATACAGCTGCATTAGGAAGTTTTATAGAATGGCTTATTTTTCCAGAGCACAACATTTAGCCTTTCCATGGGCTTTTTTTTTGGGTAGAATTTCTCCTCCCAGTTAAAAACTGGTTTTCATCACACAACTGCATAATTATTTTTCTGCAACTAGCGATAATTACTTGTTTTGTGTATCTCTACTAGAGTGATTCAGTGTTTGCTGTTCTACCTCATAAAATGCATCTGTATTAGAGGCATGTGAAAAGGAGTATTGACCTTATATAATATATTGCTATATTGGTAGGGGCACACAGCTCTAATTCTTTGTAAAAGGCACAAAAAGTCTATATTGCTTTGAGTTTTCCTTTTTGAATGCTATGTGAGTTTTCTGACTGAGGCATAAAACTGGAGGTAACTGAAGACAAGAAACCTCACAACATGGAAATTACTCAGTACACAAAGAAACTCCCTCTCAGATAGATGTACAATAGGTGCCTGAATAAAAAAGGCAGTTGGAAGGATTTGTTTATAGTGGCATCAGAAAAAACTCTGGAATCAGTGTTTGTGAGATTTGTCACACCAAAAAATCAAACACAGATTTCAAATCATTCAAGACTATCTAATCATTTTCTGACACTCACAAAGCTCTCCACAAAAAAATAAAAAGAAAGAAAATTAAGCAGAGCCCCTCCTGCCAGTCTTCTTTTATCTTACAGCAGTCCTTCTCTTTCTCTCTTCTCCTTCCAACTCTTATTTGTCTGGGTGTTCCTTTCTTTCAAGTTGTCTTTAATCCTTGCTTTCCCATGTCCCTCTTTAGTTTTATTCACCAGTGATGCCAATAAAAATAAACAGTCTATTTAAAGCAAATGAGTCAATGCCAAAAAAATACGTGATTGGTGTGTGCCTTATTTTATTTTTGTATTTTAGTAAAATTACACCTGTGGCACTCTCTTACTTAAAATTTTTATAACTTTAAAAGCAAAACACGAAGAGCAGAGAGCTGAAGTACTGTTTAATGTCTCTGGATTTATTTATAAATATATGTAATGTTAAATGCAGCAAAATCCTTGTGAGACTACTTTCGTGCTTACTGATCCCAGGGTGCAGGAGGAATTAGCTTTTCCAGGAAAACTCAAAGTCATAATTAGTCTTGTGAATTATAATAATCGGGTTTCATCCTACACTTCTTTCTCATGTGGTACTCCCGGTGGGAGTTCTGCATGAAAAGGACTGCAGGATTGGGCATTAATAATGGTATACCTGTGAAACATTAGTATATTCCTGTAGTGCCAGTCAACGAAATTAGTATACTACCCCATCTTTGTCCTATACCCTTCAACCAATTGAAAAATAACTTCAATGGATTTTTCAAATTTCCTAAAATTACATTCTTAGTTTTTTAAAATACTTCTTAAAATTATAAAATAAAAATGGAATTTTTTTCCCTCAATGAGATATACTTCTTACTCTTGACTTTGTTATAGATATAAGGTTGTAATTAACTTTTATTAAAAATGTTAACAATGCTTTAAGTTGTACATAATTACCTCCAATAAACTGAAACAAAAGAACAAGCAGGGAAATAATCATGAAACTCAGCAGAAAGTTATATTTATTTTCAAAGCTCTCAGATCAGCTATTTTCACTAATTTGATTACTCAGGTCAGTCAAACACCTTGTTGACTGATGGAGATAACCAATTTTTTAAAAATGTATAGACCCAGCCTGAATGAAACAAAAGAAGTGTAATAGCTTACCAATCCTGAGATGCTGATGTTTTGTCATTTGTGAAACAAATACTTCTTTCAAAAGTTACCCTGTGATGAACTGCTAACTAGGCTTAGAAAAGCTGACAAAACGTAATCATAACTGCACACTTATCTAAAGCCCAAACCCACATGGTTCTTAATAACTCTACAAAGTTAGACAACTGTACATCAACAGATGAATGGATATAAAAACTGTAGCATATTCAAATGGAATATGGAATAATGGAATACTATTCAGCAATACAAAAAATGAACCACTGGTACATCTTACAATATGGAAAATCTTAACAAAATAATGCTGAGTGAAAGAAGCAAGACCAAACAAACAAACAAACAAAAAGACTACAAATCATTTATATATTAGTCTAGGAAATTCAAACTAATGTATAGTGACAGAAAACAGATCAATAGTCACCTAGGGGAAGGATCAGTAGGCAGGAATTAGAGAAGCATGAGGAAACTTTTGGGGATGATGGATATGTTTGTTGCCTTGATTGTGGTAATGGTTTTCACAGGTGAATACATATGAGAAAACTTAAAAAAAATATATAGTTAAATGAGAAAACTTAAAAGAAAATACAGTTAAATATGTGTTATATATCAATTTTACCTCACTAAAGCTGTTAACAACAACAAAAATGGGCCAATTAGGATTGGATATAGGAACCAATCAGAGTGGATGCTAGCCATTAACAAAAATAATTCAGACAGCAGGTTTCAGAATTCTCTAGGTAACTGGGACCATTTGTAGATGGCCATAAAGATTTTGGGGACTGAGAATGTCCTCTTCATCTCCTTGCTAATGTTTATGATCCTTGGTTTAATTAAAAATAATTTTCCATTTTTTTCCTATTAAAGATCATTACAGTCCTGAAAGTGGTGAGCACGAGGTTTAGATTTTGTCTCTACCAGTGTTACAAACCATGTGACTTAAGGCAGGTGGCTAAACCAATGTCAGAAAACTTCCAGACACTACTCAAGGTGGAGGTAAACTGAAAGACACTTCTTTCTAAGGAAAATAGGATCCATCCAGCAAGCGTTTCCACTTTACAATTGTAGGTTTTATCATAACATCTCCAAAGATCTTTCTCTTCCCTTTCTTTATTACCATGTGTGATAAAAATGAAGGAAGGAGGTGAATGGGGAGACATTGTTAGCAAAACAACTAAACTACCTGAAGGTGTTTGTCTCATGTAGATCTCTGTATGTGAGCTGATTGACCTCAATGTGCTTTAATACAAAAAATTTATTAAAGTCCACCATAAGGTGCAAAATCACCACACCGTAGCTCTATTCTGGAATGGAGGGTTACTGACTCACCTGCCAAGGTGCCTTGTGTTGCAGAGAGTAAAGGACTGAGATTGTCATTTTTACTGTTCTGTTTTTATGACAGTGAATATTGTGTTTATATACTTCTGACTAAAATTTTAGGTGCATAACTTGAGTTAGATCAGTGCCCATCTCAGCGATGAAGGAAAAATAGCCCTACATAATTTTTAAGAACCTCAGGGACTGAGCTAAAAGTCAATAAACATATGGGGAAAAAGACTGGAAGTAAATTGAATATATGTGCAAATTGACATTTTACTAAAAGAACATGCTTAAAACTTTAGGTTTATCAAACAGATGTCAATGAAATTGAAATCTATTCAGCAAGTAGAATGCATTACTGAATGCAGAAATACATGTGTTTTATTGTGACCTGAAATGCAAACATTTTTCCATCTTGTAATATTATGATTTATCATTCTGATTTTAGAGATGCAATATTAAAAATGTGTGAATCAAGACATTTCTATTTATAGTCTTACATACGTTTTAGTTTTTAACAACATCCATCTTTTTGCCACGGTCAATCCTCATGCAACATAGTTAGATTTCTGAAATCAGATTCTCAGAAAAACGTGTTGATCTTAGGCATAACTTTATAACTTATATTGGTTTGTAACTAACTCCTGAGTTTTAAACTTATATGTAATAGCTATTTTTGTGATCTTTTTCTGAGTACTTTTTCAAAATGGGAAAAAAAGTTAAGTTCAACTTTGTACTCTGTCCATGTCTCCATTTTTCTTTTTCGTGTATTCTTTCCTCTCACCTTCCTTCTCTCCTCTCACTTCATTATTTAGCCAGTGATTTTATTCTGCTATTTCTCTTGACAGTCAGTGACCAAGACACTGTGTTAACCCTGAAGATGCAGTTGCTTTAGGCAAGTCCCCTCACTATTTCTTGACTGTGTTTAGGGTTAAAAGACTTCTTTAGATACATTAATGATCTCTCCTTCTACAGTGTCTGTGAGATTATTTTCTTTTGTTACCTCTTAGGGGTTTCCCTGGTGACTCAGATAGTAAAGAATCCACCTGCAATGCAGGAGACATGGGTTTGATCCCTGGCTCAGGAAGATCCACTGGAGAAGGGAATGTAGTGTTCTTGCCTGGGAAACCCCATGGTCAGAGCAGCCTGGTGGCTCCGTCCATGGGGTCGCAGAGTCAGACATGACTAAGCAACTAACACTTTCACTTTTTTCTGTACAAAATGTTAGCTTTAACCAGGACCAGTGCAATAATAAAGGATGCAAAAAGGTTTGTAAGACCACAGCCTCCCTCCACCTGATTTCTCATGTTCCACGGAATCTAATGAGATGAATATACCTCCTTCTCCTTCAAGCTGTTTATAAGCCAATACATAGAGAGCAAACTCATACCTGAGTTCCTGGAACTGGGAACTCTTGCTGGAATATCACAAAAGATATTTTGATATTAAAATGATATTAATCTTGATATTAAGATATTAAAATGATGATCATTGAAAAAGCTGATTTCTTCTCTTTGTAGAATCATCTCTAGGTGTTCAGCTGTGACTTCCTGTGGCTGAAATGTCCAATCAACATCTCATCCCTTCCACATTCCTTACTGAAGGGAGATATAACTTGGCATCATATTCATAATACTTCCAGGTGTCTAGGTTTTTATCTGTATATCTTGGCCAAAATCTGTCCTATCCATCCCATTGGATTTTCTTCAGGGCCCAGAGTTATAATACACATAAAGTATGATAAAAATGTAAGACAGTTTTTTGGAGACAAGAGAACAATAGAAACTGATAGAGTAGAATAGTATCAGCCAGAGACACCCTGGTTAATTCAGACCCTTCTTTTTTTTTTTTTTTTAGGTTCTGATATAACCACTTTGCTCGTGCAGACCCTATTTAAAAATTCACAGGAAATCAGATCATCAGGTAGGGTCAGCAAGCTGCTCCTTGAGATTTTTGCCATGTAATCTAGAGGAAATGTTGTGAGAGTTTGTTAGTACTGAGCTACGTGGACATGGGGAGTCTCATCAGAAGAAAAGAAACTTGTCTTCTCAAAAGATATGTGAAAAATGTCTGTGGACAAGCCATTTAGATAATACCTTTATCAAGCTCTATCCTCTATTAACTTTCTACATACCCAACTTTCCTGCAAACTTAAAAATCCTTTTTTTCTTATTGATCCATTAACATAAAGTCATTTTCTAATTCACTATTATAAGTAATTACAACTAGAATGGGTTTGTTAATTAACAGCTCTTATTATCATTATTAATTACTTTTCACTATACAGCATTTCATATAATCCATTCCATAACTCTTCATCTTTAGAAAGGTAACATTCAGAGCTACCCCTGAGGACAATAGAACCTACAAAATCAGTCAAAGGCTACAGTTAGAAAACAGAAATAAAAATAGTTAACACTTTAAAATGAAGAGCTAAACAGACCTTGCAAATCTCCCATGTTTATTTCACCTGCATTAGATTAAATTTCATTAAATTGGAAAGATGCTTTGTTCATTGCTTTTATTGATCAACTACCAAGGAAAATGATCTCAAATTTTTATCTATTAATATATAGATCTGTAACATTTGGATAGACAATAGACAATTTTATCTACTTTCACTAAAATTGTTGCAGAATTCAGAATTAAAGGAAGTTAATTTTTTTAAGCCAGAGCATGAGAATTATTTGCAAGAAAGTAATCTATATCCAAAGAAAGTTATTGGACTATTTTAGAAAATTCCAAATTCCATGGTATCTATTTTACCTAAAATGATATTCTTTGCTATATACATTATTTATCTACAAGTAATTATTTTTACAGCTTGTTTACTGTTCTATCCAAAGATCAACATACTATGTCAACACTTTGTGTAATATAATGGCAAGTGGCAAAAAAAATGGTATAGAGTCCTCCTTCAAAATAAGCAAAATTACACTGTGGAGAAACCTAATGTGCCCTGAAACTGAAAGTGAAAGGCACTCACTTTTGTCCGACTCTTTGTGACCCCCATGGACTGTATAGTCCATAGAATTCTCCAGGCCAGAATACTGGTGTGGGTAGCCTAGCTGTTCCCTTCTCCAGAGGATCTTCCCAACCGAGGAATTGAACCCAGGTCTCCCACAATGCAGGCGGATTTCTCCCGCATTGCGGGCAGAATCTTTACCAGCTGAGCCACCAGGGAAACCCAAGAATACTGGAGTGGGTAGCCTATCCCTTCTCCAGGGGATCTTCCCGACCCGGGAATCGAACTGGGGTCTTCAGCATTACAGGTGCATTCTTTACCTGCTGAGCTATGTAGGAAGCCCAAGCAGGTATTATAAGCAGAAACAGATAGACATGGATTAAAGGCAAAATTCTCTGCCTTAAGAGATCATAGAATGAAGGTGAGGTAGAGATACAAAAGACATATAATTAAACATAAATGTTACCTTTACCCCCAAATGAGTAACTCAGTTATTCTCTTCTACTGACCATTTATAGCTCAATTCACTAAACTCCTACTTTGATACACAGTCGAAATTTTTTATACCCACTTCTTAAGACCATATATCTCAGGAAAGATACTACAAACATCCTTTAAGATGCCATCGTACAAGAATCAGCAAGTATGTACCTGGCTGATTAAAAATGGGCTGTGTAATAAATAAGATATTCTGCTGACCCCTATAAATCCTGCTTCTGCCATGCCCTGGTTTCTGCCTGTCACCATGGTTTGCCTCAGTAGTTGCTGATCCTGTTCTTGTTCTTACCTCAATATTCAGCATTTCCTGTATGACTCCTGGCAATTATCTTTAGCTGCCCTCCACCACCCGCCTGAACCTAATGCCTTCTTCTTTACTGGTACTCACACTGCCTTTTTCCTGCAGTTTTGCTGTACCAGCCCATGTTGTGCATGGTCTGACAGCTATGTCAAGTGTCTTCTTTTATCTGGGTAAGCATATGTACCTGGTTAATTCTGGAAAATAATCAGTTTATTTTAAGATGTTCTTGTCCACCTGGAAGGCCATTTTGGAAACTGCTGCATAAAACAGTCAAAATATTATGAGATTCAGAACTAAGATGGTAGCAGGAAACCTGGTAAATTTAAGAACTACCAGAGAGATAGAATGAACAGGCTTTGATGACTGATTGAATAATAGAGCGAGGGCAGAGTGAAAAGCCACGGATCATGCCTTAATTCTGGCTCGAGAAATGGAGGTAATCGTGAACACATTTATCGAAATGGGGAACACAGGAGAAAAAGCAGATTTGGGGTAGTGAGATGTGATGAATTCAGTTCCTAATAACCAAACTATAAGCATGTTTGTAAGACATCTAAGTTGTGAGGCCCAGAGTGCAGATAAATTTAAGGTCTACAGATAAGGCAAGAAACCTCGCTTGAGAATACATATCTGAGAATAGAGTATCTTTAAAAGACTAAATGACCAAAGGAGTTAAAAAGGAAAAAGTCAACAAATCACTAGGATGAGGACTGAAACCTACTGGGTTCAACCTCAGAGGCTGCTGATGAATATGGCAGGTGGAATTTTAATTAAATGACGGAAAACAAACTAGAATCTGGAGGACAAGGAGTAAATGGCAGGTGAGGGGCAGGCCGGTCTTATCCTTACAATGAGGACAGCTGGGTTTTTCTCTGTCAGGATTAAGAACCAGAATTACTTACATATTTTCTTTAAAAATTTAAATGAGGTCTTGTACTTCTCTTTCACATCTATTCTCTATTCTATCTTCTAGGTATCTCTGCTGGGGAAGCTAATTTTAAAGAGACAATGTATACAAAATTCTTGGCAAAAAGGCCAACGTACTAAATGCTCCAGGAATATAACCAGAGGCACTCCTAATTACTGAATGTAAGCTACTTCTGAAAACATGTGGGAAGGCAAATGTGTTTGCAGCAAAAGCAAATATTTAATTATGTTAAATGAGAATAATAATAATGCATCCTTAGTATGTCTAAAAAACCCAACCACTTCCTCTAAATATCATTAAAACATTCTTAAACATCTACATAAAAACCTACTAAGGATTAGTGCATTATAAAAAACACATAATACTTGCTTACTTAACACTTAATGAACCCATTAGTGAATGTGTTAGTGTGCAGCACAGACAGTATCAGATACATAATGCATTTTCATTCTAAACTGCAATTAATAGTTGTCTTAATGTAAATAAATAAGATAATATGCAAAAATATATATTGAATGAAATTAACAAAATAAAATAAGCAAATGAGGCCATTTTTAAAAAAATGATTACTTTTCAGAGTGAGGATTAATGATGCAGGAGATGTTTTCACTTAATAATGCATAACACCTTCAAACCAGACAAACACAAAGTGAAGTGAAGTGAAGTTGCTCAGTCTTGTCCGACTCTTTGCGACCCCATGGACACTAGGCTCCTCCGACAATGGGATTTTCTAGGCAAGAGTACTGGAGTGGGTTGCCATTTCCTTCTCCAGGGAATCTTCCCGACCCAGGGATCGAACCCAGGTCTCCCACATTGTAGACAGACGCTTTACCATCTGAGCGACCAGGGAATGCCAGACAAACACAAAGTGCTCTCCTATTCAGAGAATATCTGAGATGTGAATGCAATATATTCTGCATGCTCTTGCACACTCTCTGGAAATTATATGGAGATTCATTATAACAAACAGATTAAGACACTAAATTGGGGGTAAATGCTTTTAAAAGTTGCTATTACTACAGTAATATTATATGGACCTATGGTATAAGTTGAGAATACTATTGTCATGGGATGTGAGCCAAGAACAGTGGTTCTCAACTGGGAGTGCATTTGCCTTGGCAATGTCTAGGGATATTTTTGGTGGTCACAAAATATGTGATCCAGGATGGTCCATAATAAAAAGGTCACAGATGCTGCTAAATATCCTGCAATGCACGGAACAGACCCCCAAAACAAAAATAATCCAGCCCCAAATGTCAATTAGTGCTGAGGGTGAGAAAACCTCAAGGAGGGAAGAATGAAATCCAACCAATATGTCAGAGGAAACCTCAGTTGGAACAAGACACAGATTGAATATTCAAAATCAGAAGTTGGAATGAACTGATGTCATTAGCTTGGGAAACTGTAGAGTGGATCTTTCCACCCACAATGCTAATAAATACTAGAAAGGGAGATATTGTGGGAAAGAACTATATGGAAAAATATTTAGTTTTACCATGTCACACTTCAGGTATGGATGGAACATCCAAATGTATGAGATAATTTTAATGACTGTAGGAGTTTGTCTAAATTTTCTGGTAAATTTTTAGGAAAGCATTGAGATACTCTTCAAGTTACAAGTCAACCAATACATTTTAGCTCTATCTCTCTGCCATATATCATATATTTTTCACATGCAATGTTGCTTAATCGTCAAAGAATTATTAGAGAATGATATTACTACCCCATTTTATGGACAAGAGAAATGAAGCTTAGAAGTGTTAAGTAAATCATTGTACTAGCATTGAAATCAATATCTTTAACCCTAAGTCCTGGGCTTTTGGCTAAAATAAAATAATATGCATGCTCCAGTTATTTCAGACAATCCCCTACAAACATATCTTTACTGAGGTTTAAAAGTAACTTCCCTCAGCGAAACACACACAACACTTTTTAATTTTCTTATGTCAATGTAGAAGTTTGGAAAACTAAAAAATAAGTCAAGAAGATAAAAATTATCATGAATTCCACCACCCAGAAATAACTACTACTGAATAACTTTTAGCTAATAATTTGAATTTTTACTTTTTCTTTTGCTGTTTTCATCTGCTGATGGTTATGCTGATGTACAACGATATTTCTAAAATGAACTATGAAGAATTAGAAAGAGGAGATGAAGGGAAAGATGGTACACAGCTAGAGAATTAGCTCTCAAATTCATAAAAAAAGAAAGTGGGGTGAGGTCGGGGGTAGGGAGAGGGTAATTTCCAGAACCTCTTTTTGCCCAAGGAGTGCTAGGAACTTAATAAATCTTAGTTCATCTGTCAGCTCTATGCTCTGCTAATGACAAGATTAAATTGAAGCTACACTCTCCTGAGTGCTTATCATTTGCAAATGCAGTACTAAGAGCTTTACTCACATTATCTCATCTTATCCCTGCAGCAACCTTGAGTAGGATATTATTATTTCCAACTTAGAGAAGGAACTTAGGCTTAAAGAGGTTTTAACAACTTGCCAGGTTCCACATCTGGTTAATGGAGAAGTGAGGCTTCAAAAGCAAATCTGTCTGGCCATGGAGGCAGCATTCTTCTCTTTGCAAGGCTGCCTCCTCCTTTTAAAGAAAATCAGGTGTGGAACACAGAGAATTCAGGAAAGTGATGGCAGAGCTGAAGGAGACCTTGGGATCTCTGACAGAATATTTTTTCACGGTTATTAGCTCCGACTTCCTTTTCTTTTCTAGTTGCAGGAGTGGGTTGATATTTGGCCTCTGAAATATGGTCCTAAGCTTGAGTCACTAGATGCTTTATATTTGATCCCATTGGGAAAACACTGTGATAAGGAATGCACATGAGAATATGACTATGTGCCGGACACAAACAGGCTTTCAAGAGTGTGCTGAAGGACCAGAAGAAGGAAACTCCAACTGAAGATCATTTTCTCTAGAGCCACTTTAATAAAAAGCTGAGCCAAACCTCTACTGAAGTTTATATCACTTTTTTTTTTTTTAAGAAAAGCCAAATTTCAACAGATGTTAGCTGATTGAAACTACTATTCCCAACTACCTTTCTAAAAACCAGACTTCTGCTCTTGGATAAAAAGAAGAATATCAGAGTTTAAAATTGTGTGGTTACAAATGATCACATTTTGGTTCAAATACAAAATAAATACATTCCGTTGGTTTTGACAAACTTTTTGGAAAACATAGTCTTTGGCTTTGAATAATGGGTTGTAGGATGGAGCTGTTGTGGAAAAGTAAATCACACTTTAGGTGTATTTTCCCAGCTAGCCCTCTGAGTTAGGAATATGCTGCTTATCTGTGGAAACATGCTCTCCCAGCAAAGTGCCATGCAAATCACTGGTTTTACATGAAGGCCTATATTAGTCTAGTCACTCACAGACATCTTTAAACATAATTGTTGGGTAATAGTCTATGTTTATTTTTATGATAAATGTTTCAGAGCTACTGTTCTCTGGGGTTTTTCACATTAAAGGAAGATAGTTATCTCATTGGAATTTTAACCACACTACAATTAAAATGAAATGCAATCAATAAAATATTAATGCAGGTATGTTTGCAGATCAATTACTTAATGGCTAGGTCGATATCTATCATTCTTTAGCTTTTTGAAGGTCAATATATAGCAGAGTCAATGAGTTAACCAGCAAATCAGAGACAAAATATCTGTCTAATTGTAGGTCTATGATTAATTCCTTAATATAGTGAATGACTTGATGAGAGTTTGTGCTGCCTATTCTTGTTAAAACTTTCTGCCAGACTGGGTTCTCCTTTAAAGTCTTAGATTATTAAACAATATATTTAATGCTAGATATCAATACAGAATCATCAGATGTTAAACTAAAAAGTAGCTGTCAAGACCCCTTCTTACCCTTTCCTTTAGAGAAAGGAAGACTGAAAATCAGTGAAGACAACCGAGTCGCTCAACATCACACACTTAGTCATGGAACCCAGATGTGGTTCCCAGGCCTTTGCACTCCAAAACACCAAGCTACTGAATTTCAAGATCCCACCCGAGGGTTTGGTTTTGCACATACTGTGGGTAATTTGCCTTGGCACTTGTGGGCCTCGCATGTGTTCGTTGTTTTCTAAGCACAGTGAAGTAGAAACTAAGCAAGTGAAGGAATAAGGGAGCAGCAGAAGCTTGCACGAACTGAAAATGCAATCTCACAGTGACAGGTGCCATGGGGACTTTTTGAGGCTGTTATTGGTGAGGGCGATTTACCTCTCACTCACTCAGAAGTATCTGAAGTGACTAGCACCAACTTTAATCTTATGAAAAGTATCACCTCCGAGTCCCAGGCAGATGGATGAAACTCTTTGGGGTGCCTGCCAAGTAAAATGGGCTATTGAAAAAATACTGATATCTCAATTGTCAGTATGGTGTTTTATGTTAACAGTAGAAGTAAAAAACTACAATGAACCTTCCTACTCATTTCCGTTGCCACTTTCTATGAGTCAGCTTTAATTGCTCATGTTGGATAACATGCTTGTGTAACCTTGGCAGCACTCTACAAACGAGAGTGTAAAGTTTTTGAACTGAGGTAGTTACTCTGTCTGTACAAGCTTACAGGTGGCTCAGTGGTAAAGAATCTGCCTTGTGTCAAGTAGGAGCTATAGGAGACGTAGGATCAATCCCTGGGTTGGGAAGCTCCCCTGGAGAAGGAAATGGCAACCCACTCCAGTATTCTTGCCTGGAAAATTCCATGGAGAGAGGAGCCTGGCAGGCTACAGTCCAAGGGGTCACAAAGAGTTGGACACAAATAAGCACACACGTATAAGCATATATCCAAAAACAAACACACAAAAAAATTATAAATGGAAGTAGCTATTCATTTCAGTTTTAAAGACATTCACTTTCATTATGTAAATGGTCACTGGGCAGTTAGAACACATTAAAGATGCTTCAGTAAGTTTTGCAGTATTATCAAACTGCATCATTTCTCTACCAAAATACAGCTATTTTGTTAAACTGATCACAGCATTTGCCTTTCAGTGTTACCAAAAATAGTTTGACCGATTTAATGACATTTTCCAATTTGATTATTAAAGATCTTTTGCAACAACTAAATCAAGTTGACCACTTCCTATTCACACTTCCTCATTACCTTTTCGTGTCTGAACAAGTTGCTCAGAGTCATAGAGTAGAGAAAAGTCGGCTCTTCCTACAAAATGTTTGCATCTTAGCTTTTCAAAGCACTGGAAGAGGAATGTATCCCTGTGTCTGTTGTGTGTCTGTAAATTAAAATTATGGATTTGCAGTATAATAAATTGTTAAAGCTGGCAGAAGTCGTGGACAACATACAACCCAGTGTTTCCCAGGTGGAGGGATGTATAGCACTAGTATGTACAAGATAATTTTAGGAGGCATATCAATATTGGATGATACAATGAGAAAATGCACTACATCGCAGGTTTTTTAAGACTTTCTAATTGTTTCTATCAAGAAGAAAGTCTAAGACTGGTGCTGACAAAGAACTATCTAACAGTTTTTCCTTCCTTTTTAAGAAATAGAAGGCAAGCCTCAGGCTCAGTCTCCAGAAGACAGCTATGTGGAGCTAGAACTTAAAAATATTGTATGCTGCTGCTGCTGCTAAGTCGCTTCAGTCGTGTTAGACTCTGTGTGACCCCATAGACGGCCTCCTACCAGGCTCCTCTGTCCCTGGGATTCTCCAGGCAAGAACACTGCAGTGGGTTGCCATGTCCTTCTCCAAAAATATTGTATAGTTTTCATTAAATTAATTTTTCCAGGTCATCATCTATTCATGGCATAGAAACAAAGCTTCCTTTCAAAACACATTTATCTAAGTTTAAGATAAAATAAGCTAAAGATAAAATCTAAGTTAAAATTACTGCAGTGATATTTACACAGTAGCCCAAATACTAAATAAAAGCTGGAGTCACTTATATGGCAGAAATCATGATGCTTCTGTTGGGGCTGGAGACCAACCCACTCACAGGACAGGTGGGAGATCCAAAGCTTTGAGGGGCAGAAAATCCCAAAGTCAGGAGTGCAGTCTACCAGCTACTCAACAAGTGATTATTGCTGCTGTTGTTCAGTTGCCAAGTCTTGTCCGACTGCGACCCAATGGACTGCAGCATGCCAGGCTCCTCTGTCCTCTGTTATCTCCAAGAGTTTGTTCACATTCACATCTATTGAGTTGGTGATGCTATCTAACCATCTCATCCTCTGCCACTCCCTTTGCCCTTTGCCTTCAGTCTTTCCCCAGATCAGGGTCTTTTTCAGTGAGTCAGCTCTTCACACCAAGTGATATCACCTCTTTAATTCAATCACTTCTAAAAAATGACTAGTTTGAATCATTTTCTACGAGGCGGGCTTTTCCCCATCACTTTGTGAACAATACACATTAAGCTTGGAAAAAAAAAATATTGCTTCATTTCCATGACTAGATAAGGTTATTGAAGAAGAACTATAAATATTAGGAAAATTAAGCTAGACTTGTGAGACATGAATTAGTTAAAAAGAAAAGTGGAGGGAAATTCTCCAGTAAATAAAAATGTATACATTAAATTCAAAATAAGCAAGTTGTTTTTCTTTCTGTTTTGAAAATAAAATGTGTTTTATTTTGTTTTAGATTTACAAGTCTTAAATACTTGAAAACATAGCAAGACTAATTTTCTAGCTAGTAATTTTTAAAAACATGTACAAGCTTTCATTGAAATATAAAATTAAAATGCTACTAGAAAAAGGGGAAATTTAAATTAAGGAGAAAGTATGTGTCCTGCAAATCTTACAGATATAATAATTAAACTTGTAATCTGAAAAAAAGAGATCTAGACATTTTTGTGAAATCCAATGATTCTCTATAAAAAGTATTTCTGCAAGATCTGAGAGGAATGTAAGTGCAACTTTCTTCTAACAGAGAGTCAAGGCCTCCAAAGGTATTTATCTCTCAGCTGAGGACAGGGAACAAAATTTCAGAATGATAGTGGTCACTGAACTATTGGCTTTAAAAATAAATAAATAAAAGGTTTTTCCAGTAGTCATGTACAGATGTGAGAGTTGGACCATAAAGAAAGCTGGGTGCCGAAGAACTGATGCTTTTCAATTGTAGTGCTGGAGAAAAAACTCTTGAGAGTCCCTTGGACTGCAAGGAGATCAAATCAGTCAGTCCTAAAAGAATCAACCCTGAGTATTCTATTCATTGGAAGGACTGATGCTGAAGCTCTTAATACTTTGGTCACCTGATACAAAGAAAGAAAAGATCCTGATGCTTTCCTCCTCATTGGAAAAGGCCCTGATGCTGGGAAAGACTGAGGGCAGGAGATGAAGGGGGCTACACCGGATGAGATAGTTGGATGGTTATCATTAAGTCTGAGCAAACTCCGGGAGACAGTGGAGGAGAGGGAAGCCTGGTGTGCTGCAGTCCACAGGGTCGCAAAGGGTCTGACACAACTGAGCGATTGAACAAGAACAACAAAAAGGTTTCCTCTTATTGTCTTGTCCACTTAATTTCTGTTAACTGAAGCCTGTCTCTCTCATCAGGGGAGCGGATGAAGAGAAGAGGTGAGCAGATGGTCAAGCAGACTCATCAGTCAGCTGGGTGTGATGATCTATTGTTGTTGTCCAGTTATGATCTATACTGAATATGGAAAGAGGTGAAACAGAGTAAGTATTTAATACGCTTACAAATTCCAGCCAGGTGGAAACTAGCCCCTTCACTTTGCTCTGTCTCAGTGTCTCTTATTCCAACAATGGGACTCATAGGCACCATGTCACTGAGTTGTTTAAAGGAGTAACTAAGGGCTAGTAATAAAGTATTAAGTTCAAGGGTTGAAGTGAGAAATAGGCTGATTCTCTTAACATGTAAATAGCATCCAGGTTGTAAACTAGAGACAGAGGAAATTCACTACTCTTTTTCCAAGTAACTAGTACTCTCCCATATGGAGGATTCCCATTTTCAGGCCCTCTGACATTTCATTCCTGATTCTGAAGGCTGAGGTGAACCGCCATGAGAGAAGTTTCTGTCTCTGGGGAGTTCTGAGGAGGCTTACTCCATGCACACCACGGACTCCATGAGAGGAAGGCCACTGAGCACCACTCATCAGGAAAGGATTCTGCTCTACCCTCTTAGGTTTTCCTCTAAGAACTCCTGAGGATAATTGTTCCAGAGCAGAAATGACAACCATGTAAAATTGGGGATAATCTGTGAACCATTCTCATAATAGCCTGAAACTCATCTTTGCAGCTCCTTGACTCACTCCTGAGATTGCCCCTTTATCCAGGAGCACCCCACACCATGCAGGATTCCATCTCAGGTGCCCAATCTTTATAAACTTTTCTCTCTTGAAAAGAAAGAGGAGGGTAGACTAGAAGCAACACCATTTGTGAACACTACTGTGAAGATTCCACCATGCCTCTTTAGTGATGTGTCAATATGAGCCAGTTTAGTGTCTGTGACCCACAAATGACTTTTATATCTTTGGTCTTGCTTAGGAGGCTCAACTGCTTTATATGTCCCGAAATCTCCCCCGGTTCATCAGTGAGAATTTGGACACAAAGACCTGTTTACTTATTTATCAATACCAGGTCATTCCATCATTTTATCATAATCGGAACAGACTCCAATATTCAGCTCTCCACTCAGGTATTTCTTCCACAGTGCAACTCCCACCAGCATCATCCTTCTTGGTGTTCACCCTTTCCAGGCTCAGAAAGAACTGCTGTCTCAGTGCTCATCCTCATTGTTTGTAAAGGAGGTCCCAGTGGTCCCACTTACAGATGAGGCAACCGAGTCTCAAGGAGAGTAAAGTACCCACAGGCTTATTTCATTTTAATGCACTTTGCTTTACTGCACTTCATAGACACTGTGTAGGGTTTTTGTTGGTGTTGTTGCAGGTTTTACAAATGGATGGTTTGTGACAACCTCGCATGGAACAAGTTGATCAGCACCATTTTTCCAACAGTGTTTTCTCACTTTGTATGTCTGTGTCACATTTCCGTAATTCTCACAGTAATTCAAACTTTTTCAGTATTATTATATATGTTATGGTGATCTGTAAATCAGTGATCTTTGATGTTACTGTTATATTTGTTTCAAGGTGTCACAAACCATGCCCAAATGAGTCAGCAAATCTAAGTGATAAATGTCGTGTGTGTTAGACTGCTCCACTGACCCGCCCTTCCCTTTCTCTCCCTCTCCTCAGAGCTCTCTATTTCCTGAGACACAACAAATTGAAATTAGGCCAGTTAATAACCCTACAATGGCCTCTAAGTGTTCAATTGAAAGAAAGAGTCACATGCTTCTCACTTTAAATCAAAAGCTAGAAATAATTAAGCTTAGTGAGGAAGGCATGTTGAAAGCTGAGATAGGCTAAAAGCTAGGCCTCTTGTGCCAAACAGTTAACGAAGTTTTAAATGCAAAGGGAAAGTTCTTGAAGGAAATTAAAAGTGCTACTCCAGTGAACACATGAATGATAACAAAGTGAAACAGTCTTATTGCTGATAGGGAGAAAGTTTTAATGGTCTGGATAGAAGATTAAACTAGTCACAAAATATGTATACTTATGGCAGATTCATGGTGTTGTACAGGAGAAACCAACACAACATTGTAAAGCAATTATCCTCCAATTAAAAATGAATTAAAAAAATAAACAAACAAGAAAACAGTCACAATATTCCCTTAAGCTGAAGCATAATCCAGAACAAGGCCCTCACTCTCTTCAAGCCTGTGAAGGCTGAGAAAGTGAGGACAGAAGAAAGTGTGAAACTTGCAGAGGCTAGTTCCCGAGGTTGAAGGAAGCCTTAGCACCCCCATAACACCAACATGCAAAGTGAAGCAGCAGGTGCTGGTATAGAGGCTGTAGCAGGTCATTCAGAAGATCGAGCTAAGATATTTGACGAAGGTGACTTCACTAAACAACACATTTTCAAGGTAGATGAAACACAGCCTTCTGTAAGAAGACACCATCTAGGACTTCCATAGCTTGAGAGAAGTCAAGGCCTGGATTCAAAGCTTTCAAAGGACAGGCTGACTCTCTAATTAGGGGTAATGCAGCTGGTGACTTGAAGCCAGTGCTCACTGACCATTCTGAAAATCCTAGGGTCCTTAAGAATTAGGCCAAATCTACTTTGCCTGTGCTCTCTAAATGGCACAGCAAAGCCTGGGTAACAGCAAATCTTTTGACAACATAGTTTACTGAATATTTTAAGTAAATATTGTTGAGACCTCTGTTGAGGTCTGTTGAGACCAGAAAACAAGATTCCTTTCAAAATATTACTGCACATCGACAATGCACCTGGACACCTAAGAGCTCTGAGGAGGATGCACAGGATTAATGCTATTTTCATGACTGTCATTACAACACCTATCTAGAGTTCATGGATCAAGGAATAATTTAAACTTTCAGATCTTATTAAGGAAATACATTTTGTAAGACTGTTGCTGCCATACATGGTGATTCCTCCAATAGATCTGGGCAAAGTAAATTGAAATTTTTCTGGAAAGAACTCACCACTCTAGATGCCATTCACAAGATTTGTGATTCATGGGAAGAGGTCAAAATATCAACATTAACAAGAGTTTGGAAGAAGTTGATTTCAGTCCTCATGGATGACTTTGAGGGGTTCAAGACTTCAGTGGAGGAAAAGATACAGATGTGGTAGAAACAGCAAGAGAATTAGAAAGGAGTCTAAAGATGAGACTGCGTTGCTGCAGTCTCAAGATACAACTTTAGCAGGTGAGGGGTTACTACTTATGGATGAGCAAAGAAAGTAGACAAAATCTACTTCTGATGAAGATGTTGTGAAGATTATTGAAATGACAACAAAGGACTTAGAATATTACATAAATTTAGTTGATAAAGCAGTGACAGGGTTTGAGAGGATTGACTCCAATTTTGAAAAAAGTTCTGCTGTGGAGAAAA
Organism: Redunca redunca; assembly: GCA_006410935.1. NCBI lineage: Eukaryota > Metazoa > Chordata > Mammalia > Artiodactyla > Bovidae > Redunca > Redunca redunca. Next base: position 717,304 of record SJYQ01005175.1, on the reverse strand, counting down.
TGCTATCAAACAACCTTTTATACTACAGAGAAATTGTCTGCGTGAGTCAACCAGGCCAACTTCAACATTGTCTAACCCTCTGCAACCACCAACCTGATTAAAAAAAATCACTTTTGTTGCCAGGTTTCTGACTCAGCGGTCACCCATCTTTCATGCCAGTCCTCCTTAACTGGCCTACTGCTTGGGTCTTCTACTCAGCAAGTAAGGGTCACTTAGTTGAATTGAAGTCAGCTGGATTTTTTTCCACCACTGCCCACCCCCTGCCACCTGTCAAGAGCACACACACCTTTGCCCTTTAACCAATTACAGAATTTTCTTGTTCTCTATTATCCTTCTTAAAGGACTGAAGGAGAGAAAAATTTTTGATAAACTTTGACTTCAAATTTGAATTTCTGAACTATTTACCGCCTCAACTTAAATTCTCCAACTTGCATCTTTCTGACATCTGCATAATTGTCTCCTCTTTGAGGAATGTTCTTTTATTGAGAAAATTTACTTCTTTATTCTGGCTGTGATGGTTCTTCATTGATGTACACGGGCTCTCTCTGGTTTTGACGAGCAGGGGCTGCTCTTCCTTGTGGTACTCAGGCTTCTCATTGCTGTGGCTTCTCTTTTGTGGAGCATGGAATCTAGGTGTGTGGGCTTCAGTACTAGCGGGTCCTGGGATCTAGAGAGCTGGCTCAGTAGTTGTGGTGTAGGGCCTTAGTTGTTCCATGACATGTGAAATCTTCCTGGACCAGGGATTGAACCAGTGTCCTCTGCATTGCAGGGTGAATTCTTAACCACTGGACCACCAGGGAAGTCCCTGGAATGTTCTTCTTGCCCCTCTAAGACAGCAAACTCAGTTTTCTGGGACCATATTCAATGTGCTCTCCTTCAGTCCTATATGAAGTCTAGTTTGTTAAGATATGGTATCATTTTAACTTGACACATTGTTTAACTGCTTCAACCATCAGACTTAAGTAGTCTTTCCACAGTATCCCTCCTCCAGAAAGGTGCCAGCAGAGAAGTAAGATAACATTGGGATCCTGGAAGTGACAGACTGGTCACTTTCTCCAAAACACGAGTGCTCACGAAAGAGCATGTTGTAAGATGCTTGAGTACTCTGGTCTAGATGCTCTTATAAAATGGCTTAGAATTGGTAATGACACCTAAGCTTGGTGGCTCTAAAGCTTGGAGTCGAGAGAAGGTTTTTAGAGTCATGAAGCATCCTATATCTGAGGCAGGGAGACAATGATGTTAAGTGGAGGCTAGTGTTCTTATGCCAATGATTATGTGGGGGGCAGGGGGAGATTGCCACAAAAATGCCCTTTATATCAGAAAACATTTTGGCATGGCGTGAGGTGGTTGGACATTTCTAATGGATTATGGTTTTTACTTTCCTTATGATAATAATTTTTCATTTAGGTAATCAAAGATTATTCTACATCAAATCATCTACTTTAAGTATCTTCATGCATTCATTTCAGAGAAGGCAACGGCAACCCACTCCAGTACTCTTGCCTGGAAAATCCCATGGACGGGGGAGCCTAGAAAGCTACAGTCCATGGGGTCGCTGAGGGTCGGACATAACTTCACTTTCACTTTTCACTTTCATGCACTAGAGAAGGAAATGGCAACCCACTCCAGTGTTCTTGCCTGGAGAATCCCAGGGATGGGGGAGCCTGGTGGGCTGTGGTCTATGGGTCGCACAGAGTTGGACACGACTGAAGAGACAGCAGCAGCAGTAGCAGCATGCATTCACTTAAGATGATGCTGTGGAGCAGACTCTTAGGTGCTAGGCACACAACAAAAGATAAAAGGAAAGAAGAAAAGGCCATAACTCCTTCCCTTAAGGTGCGACCATTGTAAGATTGGGAAGAATATATTAATGTGCTGAAAGGCAGTCTGAAGACTTTAGGAACTATGGTCCCTTTGGGCACTACAGCACTACAGCAACGGGAATGGTTTTCACCAATCAAGATTAAGAGAAACCATTCCAGTGGAAATTACACTCCATATTGTCATTTGAAACCTACCTCCTTTAGAATGGGTAAACTTTTTCTCATAGAATACAGTAGTCTGGAAATCTACAATAGTCTGGAAATCTTCAGCAGTCTGGAAAATCTACTGAACATGACTGGAAAAATACTTCAATTTTCAGGCCACTTGGATAAATCCAAAAATCCATTGCCTACTTCTACCTCAGTCATACCCTTTAACATAATTAATCAGAATTAGTGCTGTCTTTGATGAAGCAATAGGAGCTGACATCTAATTTTACTGTAGATCATAAGTAATTATTAGCTTATGCCAAAACAAAGAGGATGGCCATCGCCACTGACTAGCCTACATTATAGGCTACGTATAGTATTTCCACGGAGCGCCAGGAGTTCTTAGATCACATTTTGAGAACCACTACACTAATGTACCTTATGCTAGTGTCTTCTTGGAGAGTGTATGTCTTGGATATACAGATGGGAAGTTCATGCTTCTAGTAAGGCCAGAGATAGAAACTCCAAGTGTGCAACTTTCAGGAAAACTTCATAAAAGCTTCAGGCTGAGATGTTCACAATTTACTCACTAGATTGCCTAGAAATGATTTTGGTTAAAATAAGTTTTGATTTTTTTTAAGCATAGGGAGTTTCCTTTCTTTCTGTAATATTCAGTATTTTAGCCATATCTGCACACTTTTATCAGAGATGCTCAATCATTTTTTGGTTTACTTTTTAAGAAACTTGAAATGAGGTTGGGTTTTCTATGACTTTGCTAAATAAATATGCAGTTGAGGTAAAGTCCACCTCATTTTAAATTTGCATTTTTCTCAGAGAATGCATACTTACCAGTCCCTAGTCCCAAATTTTTGTCATCATTGCAATAGTCTGTGGTTGGGAACATGAATGAACCACACAAACATGCACACATACTCCCATCACATCCTCCCTTACCACAGTATAAAGTTTACAAGTTTTTCATTCTACTTGCCACTGGTTGAAATTCTGATTTAAAAAAAAAAAATAATGAAACAAATTGAGAAATCCTTAGATTTTACTTCATCTAAGCACTCAGCAAGGGAAATGAGCTTAATTTGAAAAATGATGGTGATATGACTAGATTTCCTATCCAGCAGGGAGATTTATAGCATGAATAAGATGCCAAGAAATGAACCAATAGAGTACTGTGTGTGATTGTCTTTAAAGAGGAAAAATATCCTACAGGACTCATGAGCCATTATTTCAAATGCTTGTGTAAATATGGTTTAGTTCATCATCACCTTTTCCAATTATGTTTATGTTCAGCTTCAAAGTAGAGCCTCTGCTTCCTTGTTTAAAATGCCACCAACTGAACTAGCATTTTCATTAATACAAACAATGTTTACAGTGCCCAGAAATGATAGTAGGAATATAGGAGTCTTTTGTTATTTATAAACTAGACATACCTCAAAGCAGTGCCCTGTTGCCTCTGGCTTAGCTTTTGAACAAAGCCAGTTAAAGTATTATAATTTTTAGGTTCTTCATGAAATTTTCATATTTCTTAAATAATTGTTATATGTATATAGATAAAAATAATATTATCATCTTTATTTTTTTTAATATAATTTGTATACCTAAACAGATTAGGAATTAAATCATAGCTTCTGAATAGAAAACTATTTTATTTTTCAGGAAAGTTATAGAACCACTAAATATTTGGAAACACATCTATAGCTCTGTTTGTAGCTGAAGTTTTGTATCTAGAAAACTGTAACATATTTTAATTGGTTTAAATATAGTGAGTATAGTGGTTAAGAGCAAGGACTTGGAGAAAACTGCCTGAGTTTGAATCCTTGCTTCACTAATGAATTATCTCCATGAACTTGGAGAGTTTCAGATCTCTCTATGCCAGCTTCCTCACCTGTAAAATAGGGCTAATAATGGATCCTATCTCAGAGGCTTGTTGCAAAGATTAAAGACTAAATATTTGTTAGAGAGAATAATGAAATAAAAGTATTTATTCCTGCTAGTATGGCATTTTACAATCATAAACAAGGGCTCAAGAAGAAATAAAAAATATGTAAGGTATGGCATAAACAAAAAGAAGCCTTCGTTAGTGGGAGGCTGTGAAGGACATCTTTACATCTTTGGTCCACTCTAAGAACCAGGATATTATCTGTAAGTATTACTCAGTTTTCCTGATTCATGTACCTTTCCTTAGTAATGCATGCATGCATGCTAAGTTGCTTTAGTGGTGTCAAACTCTGCAACCCCATGGACTGCAGCCTGCCAGCCTCCTCTGTCCATGGGATCCTCTAGGCAGGATACTGGAGTGGGTTGCCATGCCCTGGTGGCTCAGATGGTAAAGAATATGCCTGCAATGCGTGAGTCTAGCTTCCTAGACTTCTCCCCTGAAGAAGGGAAAAGTGAAAGTGAAAGTCATTCAGTTGTGTCTGACTTTTTGTGACCCCCTGGACTATACAGTCCATGGAATTCTCCAGGCCAGAATACTGGAGTGGGTAGCCACTCCCTACTCCAGGGGATCTTCCCAACCCAGGGATCCAAACCCAAGTCTCCCGCATTGCAGGCAGATTCTTTACCAGCTGAGCTACCAGGGAAGCCTGTGAGAAGGGACAGGCTACCCATTCCAGTATTCTTGCCAGGAGAATTCCATGGACGGGGGAGCCTGGCGGGCTATAGTCCAGAGGTCCCAGAGAGTCGGACATGACTGAGTGACTAACACTTTCTTAGTAATACTTGAAGACAAAGTTTTCAAATACTTAGAGATCATCAAAAAGCTAACTAAGAATAATTGAGTGCTGAAATAACTGACCTTCTGCTTTATTGTCCAGGGTTCCCTAGTCTTCAGAGTTGACAAGTTGGCATTTGATTCTCTCTCCTTTCCAGGTTTAGCTATTGACTCAGTTTATCATTCTTTCTGATTTGTTAAAATTTGGATCATCATTATCTTCTTTGTCAACTCCTCCTTACTGCACTTTCTGTCACTCAATCCAATTTCTCCATTCCCAAACTACAGATGAATTTTTTTAAAGGAATATATACTATCCCACTTCATCAGGTTGCTTATATCTAGCTCTCTTGTTTCTAACAGCATAAAATACATGCTATTAAATATGTCAGTGGACTGAATGATGCTTACTGCCCTGCCAGTTCTCGGAGGTAACAATCCTAGTTGATTCCTCACCAGCACCTCTAAATCAAAATAGGAAAGAATGGTCTTCTGGTACAATATACTAGTTTAAAGATATTGGTCTGGTCTTACTGCTTGAAGTCATAGGTTAGAAGAAGACAGAACCATATGTCTTGGAATCTGAACTGGTGACCTAGACAGCACCTGTTAAATTCACCAGAGCTATTCTAGCTCATAAAGTGATTACTCACTATTGGTTTGAAAATAGACATCAAGGAAGAGAAAAAGAACACACGGAAAACCAAGGTTGAACTAAGGACCTTTAGAAAATCACTCTAATACTGACTCAACCATGCTCAGTGGGAAGACTTGCTTTATTGAATCCATACTTTATCAGAATGCTTAGAAGACACCCAGTTTTTTTTTTTTTTAAATCCTTGTTCAGAAGAAAGCATTTTAGATAATAGAGGGAAGAAGGACCAAGGATGGCAATAACTCCACATTCTCATCCCTTCCTTTGACCTATTTTCACTGAAGTTCAGGCAAAGTAGCATGGAGAGCAAAGTATGGCAGCATGGCAGAAAGAACTCTGGACTAGGTGATGGGGTTGTGGTATGGGTCTAAGGTCTGATGCTTGGGAAAGCCCATTTCTCTACCTGAATTTGAACATCTGTTTACAAGAGAACGTAATGATATGTACCTCACAGAAATGTGAAGATTAAACGAGACCTCCGTAGGTTGAAACAGTAATATTAGATATTATTATTTTTTTACTAGCAATAAATCATCTTGATGTTATAGATCTAAATAATTACGATCCCAAACTAAACTAGACAAATGACTGCTTTGACTTTTTTTGTCCCAGAAATTCATAATCAGCACATCTTCTGGGATATAGTACATGAAGTGTACAGGGCTCAGGCATTAGGAGATGAAAGGTCTGAAAACACATTGATTAAGCCAGTTTGAATTCACCCATCAGTAAGTCTCTGACCCTTGGTTTTTCCTTCTGTGATGCAGGGCTTATGACACCCATTTTGCAGAGGATTAGTGATAATGTATGACAGTGCCTAGCACAGTGAATAGTTCCCAGTAAACCGCTATTACAGGATATTTTTTCTTTTTTGCTTTCTATGCCTTCATATTATCATCCATACTACAGGGTTGCTGTTGTTCACAATTGCTTTAAGGTCCTCAGGCATTGTGCTTCATAAATAGTAAGTGTTGACAAGATTGTAGCTTAAAAAGATATCATTTGTGTTGATAAATCATCTAATGTTAATACAGTGGGCTCAAACATTCTTTTCTGTTCAGATATCCTAACTGGAAACTCTTTAGAAACTCAAGATTCTGAAGAATGTAAACACTGATCAGACACAGTTCTGCCTTCAGCAAGCTTACATCTTAGTATGAGGTATTTCTCTCAGTAAAATCTGTGTCCAATCAAATGTGGTCTCTGTATGGTGACTGGGCTGTGAAGTAAGAAAAAGAAAAATGTTTTCAGAGATTGAAGTCAAACTTCTGTCAAGGGGATGAATGATGGGAACTGGGTTAGGGCTGTGGCAGGGAGGATTAAAGTCTGTTAACTGTTCTTTATTGTCAGGCACAGTACCAGGCGATTCACATTCATTACTTTAGTTAACCCTAAAGCAAACCTATGAGATGGGTTGCAAAATGTGGACTTTATGGTTGAAAACAGTTGGCAACTAAGAAAAGTGAAACTACTTATCTAAGATCATGCACCCAATGAATGCTGGAGATGGGATTTCAATCACTAACATGGGGAGTAGATTAGAAAGTGGGTCTTGTCCAATTTAATAAAAAAACAATTTAACCTGAGTATCTACCATTCTGCAAAAAATTCTTATTTTCCCTCTTGGATTCTTCTCCTTTCCTTTTGTATTGGGCCCAGTAATAAGTTCAGGAAATAGATGGGGAAACAGTGTCAGATTTTCATTTTGGGGGGCTCCAAAATCACTGCAGATGGTGACTGCAGCCATGAAATTAAAAGACACTTACTCCTTGGAAGAAAAGTTATGACCAACCTAGATAGCATATTCAAAAGCAGAGACATTACTTTGCCAACAAAGGTCCATCTAGTCAAGGCTATGGTTTTTCCTGTGGTCATGTATGGATGTGAGAGTTGGACTGTGGAGAAGGCTGAGCGCCAAAGAGTTGATGATTTCGAACTGTGGTGCTGGAGAAGACTCTTGAGAGTCCCTTGGACTGCAAGGAGATCCAACCAGTCCATTCTGAAGGAGATCAGCCGTGGGATTTCTTTGGAAGGAATGATGCTAAAGCTGAAACTCCAGTACTTTGGCCACCTCATGCGAAGAGTTGACTCATGGAAAAGACTCTGATGCTGGGAGGGATTGGGGGCAGGAGGAGAAGGGGACGACAGAGGATGAGATGGCTGGATGGCATCATGGACTCAATGGACGTGAGTCTGAGTGAACTCCAGGAGTTGGTGATGGACAGGAAGGCCTGGCGTGCTGTGATTCATGGGGTCGCAAAGAGTCGGACACAACTGTGCGAATGAACTGAACTAAACTGAACTGAACTGAACTAAGTTCAATTCTGGATTTTGGGACCCTATGATCAGGACTATAGTCATCTTTCCGTGTATATAACCCAAAGGGTTTAACTTATTTTTTTAACCCTCATACTTACATCAGGAAGAACTGATAGCTATTTCAGATGTGCTAGTGTTTAGCATTTATGAAAGGAAAGTCACTCAACATTAATTGTAGAAATATGGTATAGAATATACCACAATTAAGATATATGACTATTACTTATCCTTTTATTTAACAAATACTAGTGATTATTGCTCCCACCCCCTCAATAAGTCACAAATCTTTAAAAATAGTTTTAGATAACCAGTGTAGTCAACACAAGGACCAAATTAACATGGCTTAGCAGATAGGATTTTTTCCTTATGTACCAACAAATCTGAGGATGGATAATCCAGGATAGTAAAGAAGAATGGAGAGGTGAGATCAGGAGGGAGTCTGTCTCTTTTTCTCTTTTCTTTCTCCCTTCCTCCTTCCCTCCTTTTATTCCTTCCTTCCTATTAGAACACTTAAGAGATCTACCCTCATAACTAGAGATCTGCTGTAAAACTGAGTCTGTCTCTTAAAAAAAATTCTGGGAAGCTCCAGCTACCAATTTCACCTTCTCCTTGGTCAAAATCTATTACATGGTTACTCTAGGGAGCAAGGAAATCTGTGCTGTGGTTTGGATTGTAAAAACTGGAAGAAAAAGAAAAATATCATCATAGAGACAGAGGTCTTTTTAGAACATTAAGATTTTTACTTTTCCAGCCTCTATTGTAAAGAAAAGCAAGGCAGAACAGGGTTGTGAATGGCTTTGAGGAAGCTATCTGCTCATCCACAGCATTGGGCCCAGGAAGCTAACTGGCCTTCCCAGGACTCTAGTTCTACTACTTACTGTGAATCACATTCAAGTTTCCTAACCTCTGTCAAATTTACCTGCCTAATTATATAACAGGTAATTACAGTGCTTATTTTAAAGTATCCTTATTGTGCTTAAAGTATTGTATACAACGATAAAGGGAAAAAAGTGCTTAACATCACACCTGGCACAAAGTAAACTTTAAGGAATATGAGCAACTATAAAAATATACTAATTGATATTGTATAGTATAATACTCATACTTCCTTGATTAAAGTGAGCTTTTTTACGTTATCTGTATATTGTCTTTAGTTTCTGGCTTTGTTTTGTTATTTTTTGTCCTAGGAATACTCTTCTTGAGCTCTGGATGTATCCTCATGACACAGACCACACTGGACACCAACTCAGATATTGGGGGAAGGTTTCACCTGCTGATCACTGGGCCCCTTGATACACAGTAGCGAAGCTCTCCTCTCAAGCTGGTGGGGCTGTTGCTGCCTTGAAGCACTGAGAGATGCCATGCCAATTCACGGCAAGGTCTTTATTGTTAGAACTCTTGCATCATGACATCTTTATTCATGTGAAAATACAGGATGAATTTCAACTATATGATATTGTTTATGTTCATCAGAAATGTTATTTGTCTTTACAAAGTCTGGTTTCAATGAACTGACTATGTAATGGATATTAAATAAACATGGAATTTTACATGTTCATAATATTTGGTTTCTTGTTGTGATTTTGATGAACCATACTTTCAAACACTGTCAGTTCATCCTTATTTACAAACGAAACGTTTGCTTGTAGTGGAGTGATATAGTGACTTGCTTTAATTCAGCTTTTCTATTCAATGTTTAATGTGAAATTGACTCAAAATGTTCTTTTAGGCCACATTTACATTTCCCTCTGTATAACATGTATTATACTATTTTAACTTAATGCTGTGAGCTATATAAACCAAAGACATTCTAATTCTGTTTTTAATGTATTTTTCCAAAATAAATAATTTATAATGCACTAATAAAAGTAAGGATCTCATGTTAAAAGAATTGTATGACCTACTGAAATTGATCTATGGAAACTGATTCTCTTAAAACTAATTTTGTGAAATTATTTTGTACAAATTTGGCTTTGTTATATGAATTCTTGACAACAAATATAAAACAAATAGAACTTGAACTCTCCCTCTTCATCATTTTACACATTGAAGAGAAGTAATTGAATACTTTCTAACTTTATGATTTTGGGGTTTCTTAGAAAAAGAAATCAGATGAATGTAAACATATCAGTTGTACATAACAATTCCAGTTATCTATTTAAACTAAAAGGCCTTTTCAAAGTACATCTACTCTTTTCACAAATATAAAGTGATATAATGAAATGTTTTCATCTTGCCATCCAGGAGAAGAAATGTCTTTTTTTTTTTTTGGAAGGCTGAAAATAAGTAATCCAGAGCCTAACAGGTACCTTATATCAGGACTCATAAGCATCATGTGAGATAAGAAAAGCTATGAAAGGGCAAACAAATATTCCAAGCACTAAGGTTCCTTTAACTTTAAAAGGCTTATTTAAAATGGGCAGTCATGGCATACTAGGACCACCTAACATTATCTTGCACAAATCTGTGTATTAACATTCTGCCTTTGCAGGGAGACACCAGGAAGATGCTGGGGAAGGGAAAGGCCCAGCTTTCAGAGAGAGTTTCAAACAACAGGATGATGGTGTCTGATCTTTAGTTTTGAAGTTGCAGGTGGTGGTGGAAATAAGGGAAAGGAGGAGGGAACTGGAAAACCTCAAGAGTTGAAGGAATGGAAGAAGTCTGTAGCAATTTTAGTGACAAAATGCAGATTCCCATGACCATGCTTCAGAGCATCCTAGCACCAGTTTGCTAGGGGCAGTAAGATTATTTAAAAAGAGTCAGAACCTCGGAGTCATAAGAAATAGCTTCTTATGCCATTTCTTGGATTGGGATACTTTTGTGGGTGACTAACCTCACCCATTCCTGGGATTCTTTCCATTTGACTAGTTTCATTTTTCAGGCAGTGACCTTTCCCTGACCTCGGCCCCAAACTCCAGGTCACCTTGCTGTAGCCTTGGTGCAGGGCTGAATAGAGAGCTTACCAGATTGTTGGCACCAGATAAGTGGTACTGAGCACAATCGTCCTCTTTCATGAGCGGGAGGGAAGTTGCCTTTCCTAGGGTTCAGAAATCTGGGCTGACTTACGCCTCCTTTTCATTTTGTTGTCCAGTAATTTTCCCTCTGGCCAAATCTGCAAACTGGTTGCCTTGCAGGAAGGTGACATGCATCACTGATGCAAAAAGGAAAAAAAATACTATTGGCCTCGGCACAGATTCAACGGTACTTCCAAACAGTTTCATTTTGTGATGAAATAGGTCAATTATTTGCCCCAAATAATTAAAAACTTTCATCACTTAAACTTAATCTCATCTCTTTATGTTCCTATGTTGTCATCTGATTATATTCCTCCTCTGTGTCGAAGCATTATCTGAACATCTAGCTTGGCCAGTTTTCTATTCCACCACCCCTAAATTATCCTGGGAAAGACGTTCCTCCTCCTCAAACTGAAAACAACCTGTATGTACCAAGTTTTTAGATAGTGAAAAGATAATTTTTTGATTATGCATCAGCCAGAGATTCCAGCCTCAATCATTAGCCTCCATGTTGCCATGTAGCCTTGACTCCACAAGCAGCATGGTCATTTCTAACGTTCTAGACTTTTCTGCTCTTCTTTTTAAGGAAGAAACCTAATGAGCCCTAATGCTGAGATTCAAGGGCTACAGTGAATGGCAAATTCTGACATGCCACATTGAAATGCAAAGCCAGTATACCAGCCTGCCTGTTTTGAATAAATCAGTATGGCCATACTGACAGTTTTCCTGCCTACCTCTCTATATTCTGCATTTGCTCCCATTCTAAGGATGTCAGCACTGAAGAAGGACAAAAAAGGAGAAATAAAGAAAAAAGAAGGAGGATCTCAGTAATGAATCGAAAACATCAAGCTAATCTTTTATCTTGGCATCCAATTTAGTTCTTGGAAAAACAGTGTTTCAAAATATTTTTCAAATGATTAGTTCCATGTCTTGCATTTGGACATTTAATTAGGCTTAAGGGGAAAAAGACAGAAGTTTTTAATACCATTTTGCTATGTAAAATACTCATGAACGTTTCTACCATATTAGGTAATTCTCTATCAAATACACTTGTGATTCCAAGAGGCCTGGCCGGGGCCGCCGCAGCACACAACCGTCAGCCAATGCCAGCTCCGCACAGGATGCATTGTACCCTGCGCGCTCTAAAGCAATCAAACGAGTCTGCAAATATTCTTCAAAGAATACATCTAGAATGTTACTTCGTTAAACATCTCCTTGGCATTCATTCTATTTTCCACTTTGAATTGCTGCATTTAGTTTTGTAATGACCTTCTATAGCAAGGAGGTTTTTATTAACTCTTTGATCTTCTAGCTTTGGGATGAAAACAAAGAAAATATAAATGAGCACTTTGTACACTGTCTTATAGAGGAGGCCAGAAGAAAAGAGGAAATATGTTTTCATCAAACAGATTGGCCTGTGTGGAGACTTTCAGCCCTTCCTGTTCTTTTCTCCCTTTAAGCAAAATGCTTATCAATGTTGTACATGTGTTTGTTTTAATGTTGCTGAATAACGAGATCTTTGTTTCTTTTCTCTCTAGCATCCATCGCCGAGGTGAGGGTCAGATATCTCTTTGTGGATTTTCAAGGCGTTCTTCATCCTTGGTTTTCTGTAACCCTAAGTGCCATTCTTGGGAAATCTGCCATCATCTTTATGGGATGAAGGCAGCCTTGCTCTCTTTCCAAGTGTTCCTTTGTGTGTGTCTGTGAGTGTGGCAGGCGGGTGCATCTGTGGTCAGGTAGTTGCCTAATTCTGTGATAAGAAAAGACTGAGAACTCCGCCTCTGAATTCCAATTCTGTACTTCAGTGTAACCTGTCAATACATTCTGACATGGAGTCTCAGAATTTATTCATCTTGCCCCTAACACCCTAAACTCACGGCATTATCAGTTTAGAGATGAGACACTGCCTTTCACATTGGCTGACTGTATTTTCACTTTTTGTCATCCTTTGGTTTGTTTCCTTTTATATTCTCATATGATTCTATGGTCTTGGTCTTTATCACAACTTTGGAAGCAAAACTTCAGGTAAAATATTACAAAATACCAGCATTTTATGATAAAAATTAAATCCAAAGAGTGGAGATAGTTACTAAACAGAACAAACTTTTCCTTTCCCCAATCTTATAATCATCCATTCACGACATCACACACTTTCTTTAGTTAGCATCTTGATATCTGAAGCTCTTATTTGTTGTTAAGTTTAAAGCAACTTGAACTAAGAACCCCTGAACTTTCTGGATTTGCTCAATCCAGACTCTAGAATAACAGGTGATGTAATTGGATGCTGGTAACACTATCTGGTCCTTTTGTAGTACCTTCGGTTTATTTGAAATGAAAAGCCTTTTTTTGTTAATTCTCCAAATGTTTTCATTTTGTTTCAGCTAAGGTTTTCTTTTACCTAACTCATGCAACACTATCACTGTTACTGGTGTGCTGAGAATGATAAAGTAACTGATATTTTTAAAAATGAGTGATAATTTGCCTAGGTGCTTTGCTCAGGTAAATTTGGCTCACTATTAGAACTCACACCTTTTAATTTCCTCTTTGCTCTGATTTGCTTTTTTGGGTCACACAAAGGGTGGGGGAAATGATCAACTATTGAAATGGGAGATATTCAGCTTTTCATCCTTGGTGTTTTCTCAAGTGATGGTCTCATCTGTAAGAGGAGTGCCAGCCAGTTTGGTCATCCCCTTTTCACATCCTCACTTGGTGCCTTTTAGTTGTTTTTTCGGAGAATAACTCATTTTTGATCCTAGCAGTTCTTTATTTTGTTTAATGTTTATTTGTCTTATCATACTGCAAACTATAATTTCCCTAAGATGAAAACTTGCTTATGCTCTAGAATATGTTCTATAAATATTTTGCAATGATACTAATAACAATAAATCACAACACTGTGAGACTGTGTCTATTAGGAAATTTGTATTTATAGATAAGTTACTGACTTTGAAAGGATGTCAGTCTGGGAGTTGTGATCAGAAAATAGCCTCAATTTATATACACATCAGGAATATTCCTAAACATTCTACTGAAATACCTTTCTATAACAAAACAAGCAATAGAGCAATCAATATTTACATACATGCAGTGGTTTAACCTTGGGTATAAAGTAAGATAACAAGCAAAGAGAATAACTTAGAGCAGTTATTAAAGGAAAATTATATATATATATATATAAAATACTGAAATTTGAGATCTTGAAATACTAATTGTTTTAAATGGTTCCAGAGAGATTGGAAAAGACTGGGGGAAAAAATTAAATGACTTACAGAATTCTCTTCTATTTTTATCTTTTGGTGGTCCATTAAGAAAAAGTTCAAAACAGCATAACATTTATTCAGAGGCTAATAGCATTTTAACCTATTTGATAAGGTTTTATGCTTCTTTCAAAAATCTTTTCTTTCAAAAATCTTAAACTATGTAATCATAAAATAATATTGTGGTAGGTGTACATAGGGTGTCCTATTAAACAGTTGAAGAGGAAAGCCCTTTATCATGGACAATTATTTATTTAGATTTTTCGTCCATGTTACTAGGTCAAAGAGTAAATTTGTTTTCCTACTTTGCAAAATGGTGGGGGAAAAGAATTTAAGGATCAAGGGCTCTTGTGAAAAGTTCTGATTGTCTCGATGTTTGTAGAGAAAACCTAAGGAGCTCTTGGTTAAAAATGGTGAATTAATTACATGCACTTATCCCTTCTTCCACAACCCCTACCAAAATGATAGCAAAAAATAACAAAGGTATTTGCCTCTAAGAAAAGAAAATGAGAAAGAAAAAAATAGTGAACATGGGATTTCAATATCTATTTAGAAGAAAAGTAGATAGACAAGTACATGAAGATCAGAGGAACAGAGCCAGGAGTGTGCCAAAAAGTCCCGAGAGCCTGAATGCAGATGGGAGGGTGGAGTGTAGGGCTAAATACTAAAGGAGGGGTGGAAAGCTTGAGTAGAGAACACCCGGATCTCCTCCCTCCCTTCACACTCAACACACACACACACACACACACACACTACCCTTCACTCTCTCCAGCAGGAGAGAAGGGGTTAGTCTCCAAAGAAAATAAACTATACTGGGTCTTGTTCTAAGGATCCCGGCATAGCAGAGTTTGAGGCTAACACACAGGACTGAAATAAATCAAAGTTTAATACTAAATTATAACACTCTATCCCCTTCTCTAGCTCTGCTCTTAAATCACTTGTAGCCAGGTACATGCTTTCCAAGGTAGGAGACTTCAAGAGAGCTCTCTAAGTAAACTGAATGGCCCCCAAGAAAAGACCTATACAAACTGAAATTTGAGTTCACCTCAGAAAATGCTGGTTTACCCCCACAGTGAAGTCTAGTCATTAGTAAGCTCTTCCTGTACATGTAGAGCTTTCACACAGCTTTATAATGTTCTATTTTTAAAATATAATTGGGCAATTAAGGATCACCAGACAGATAAGTAAAGTCTTCCAAGTGAAAGTCAGAAACAAACTCTAAAGACAGAGGGAAAGATAGTGACCCAAAGAAAAGAGAAAAAAAATTCAAACTTATTATAGTCAGTATCCTCAGATATATGAGAAAAAATTGGGTGCATAAAGCAAGAATAGAATGTTGCGGAAAAGGAACAATAAAAGAAATAACTTCTGAATATGAAAAATATATTTACAGTCAATTAAAATTTCAAAAGAAAAGTAAAAAGATAAAATTAAGAAAATGTTTCAGAAAGCAGAACACGTCAAAGAATTGGAAACAAAGTGAGAAATGATAGGAGAAAAGAATTACCATCTATTTCAATATAATGACTACACAAAGAAAATCTATTCCTTTCATAACTGTGAAGAATAGATATTCCATGTGGCTAATGCTATGGCTCTCATGAATTTTGCAATGGAAGAAAATGCCACAACTCATAGGGGATGGTCTTCAGAGTTGAGAAATGGCCAAGCTCATCAATGTTAGTATGGTCCAAACTTGAATAAACACAATTTTCCATGGGTTTGAGGATTCCAGACTGACTGAAGTCACTGCTAGTACTGAGTGTTCCAGAGAGGGTGGCCAGTCAGTGAAAGAGACCATTAGAGGCACTGGGTCAGCTATAGGGTTATGGAGCCACCTGAGACCGTTAATAAAATAATCAGGATTCTCGGGCTTCATTCTTTCATTCAGTGAGTCTATAAACATCTAGTCACTATCACCCTTTCCTTTTCCCTGTGCTCTAAGGCATTTGGTCTTTAACACACAAAGTAACAAATACATTCAGTTAATTGTCTTTGGACCTTTTTTTTTTCTTTTGTACTCTCTCTACTGCATTTTACCTCCATTTCAATCCTTTTTCCCTCTGCCTGAAAAGTCACAATATAAGTCTGTCTCATGTAGCACTGTCTTTATAGTATAGTGACCTCAGAAATATTTGATATTAATTTATACATACTGTGGCAAATGTGCTGTTAACAAAATATTCTCCTTGTGGATACAATAGGATTATACTTCCTCTTCTTTGAAATTAGGCATGACCATGTGACTACTTGGTCAACAGAATTTGAGTAAAAGTGAATATAAATTGTGATAGCCTTTTCCTTCTTCCATGGTGACCAGAAATGTTCCCACTACTTTTTTGTTCAATTGAAGTGAGCATGATACAGAGCAACATTCCAAGTCAACCCATGGAAATATAGAGCAAGAAATAATCTTTGTTTTATAAAATCTCTGAGTTTTTTTATATTACAGCAAAATCTAATCTATTCTGACTGATACAAATATAAATATAGAAAAATATAGTGTTTTCTCACCTACAGTCAGCCAATACATATGATGAGTGCCGTTTTAAGACTTCAGCCAGTGAATATTCATATGCCATGCTGTGTTTTCTTTAATGGCACTTCCCTGTGTTGTTTTTAGCTCTGCTTTTGATTTATTTTTGGTGAAGAATTTTGACTAATTATAACAAATCAAATGTTGCAAATGGTTGTTCAGGAGGTTTCACCGAAACTCCCTATCAGGCTAGATGTTAAAATGTAAACCTTCAAAGAAACGGAGAAAAAAGAGGCTAAAAGTCAACATACAGGGATTGGTGAAAGATGTTTCACATGATGAAGAGCAAACTTCACTGCAACCTGGAAGATGTTAATTGTATGAGTAGCAGCTAGAAGAAACTATGGCCAAAGACAGACCACAGTTTGGTTGTTTGTTTCTTGTTTTTGTTTTTTCGGCCATACTGCGTGACATGCAGGATCCTAGTTCCCCAACCAGGGATCAGACCTGGACCCTTGGCAGCGAGAGCGTGGAGACCTAACCGCTGATCTACCAGGGAGTTCCCTCAGGTGTTTTGAAGATGGAGGATGTTAATTATCTCTTGCCACGTACAGATTTCCTCAAACTTAGCAGGCATTCAGAAGTGGTTCTGACAAACAAAAAATTTGTGCGACTCACTTTATTGATGTATTTGCTTTACTGCTGTGGCCTGGAACCAAACCTGCAATATCTCTGAGGTTTGCCTGTATCCCATTTGCTATACAAGTTAACTCTACTCATTATGTGAGGAATTAACATGAGGGTGTAAACACCAGGAGACAGGGGCCCTTGGCAAGGCATTGTACAAGGGATTGTACCTCCAAAGGTGATTCTGCTATAATGGCCTTGCTGTTTGTAGAGAGAGTGTTCCTGTTCTAGAAACACAGTCTATACTATCCCATTTGCATCTAACCAATGGAACATACTGAATAAACAAATTTCAAAAATACATTAAAAAAATTGAAGAGCTACTGTCAGCTTAAACAGTCTACCCAATATTTCATAGTATTATATTATTATCTGCATAAAATTAAAAATAATTGAGAAGACTGAACTTTTGAGATCTCAACTAAATCTTTCCTTAAGTATATTATTTTTCTATCATATAAATATCAGATATATTAACTAACAAAAGTTAAACTATAACTTTTCTAAAAGTTAAATTTGAAAAAAATAAGAGGAACAATTACATTGTACAGCATTCACAGTCAGCTGCAGCTGTACACTTTTGGAATAATTATTTCCTCAGATTGCAGATTGAAAATCACCATTTTGATTTTGCTCCTTTCCTTATGTCTTTAAAATTGGAAATATTTCTTGATTTTCATTATAATGCCAAATTCATTATATACTTTAAAATTTCACCCGAATAAAAGTTTAAAGTTTTTATTACTCCGTTAGAAAGACAAATATAACAGTAATTTTTAGTAAAGACATTACTTCTACTCTTGTTTGAAGTTGAATTGACATTTAAAATACGTGTTGATTTCCTTTTTATAAAAAAAGAAAAAAAAATCCCAAAACATTAGCATGACAATGATAAGACCATAACCATCTAAACGGCACCATTTCTTTCTATTTCTCAACCAGAAATGTAGTTTATTGGCTGTCCTAGTTTACTGATTGGTCTCACTTCAAAAGTTTTTTTCTAGTTTGCTTCGTTTATAGTGTAAAATTCATTTCCCCATAGAAATAATGTTAAGCATAAGAGTGACTCAATTAAATTAGTCCTCAGAAGCCTTCTTAACTGCAAAATTCTTCAACTGAGTATTCTCCAGCTACAAAATCTAATCTCCTTGTGTGGGAAAACCTAAAGATGGGCCTTGGTTGAAGGATGTGCTACAGACTCTTGTAGTTTGATTGAAGGGGAAAAAGTTGTCTATCAGTTCAGCTCAGTCATATCCGACTCTTCGCGACCCCATGAATTGCAGCACGCCAGGCCTCCCTGTCCATCACCAACTCCCAGAGTTCACTCAAACTCATGTCCATGGAGTCAGTGATGCTATCCAAACATCTCATCCTCTGTCATCCCCTTCTCCTCCTGCCCCCAATCCCTCCCAGCATCAGAGTCTTTCCCAATGAGTCAACTCTTTGCATGAGGTGGCCAAAGTACTGGAATTTCAGCTTTAGCATCAGTCATTCCAAAGAACACCCAGGACTGGTCTCCTTTAGAATGGACTGGTTGGATCTCCTTGCAGTCCAAGGGACTCTCAAGAGTCTTCTCCAACACCACAGTTCAAAAACATCAATTCTTTGGTGCTCAGCAGGATTCCAGCTTATGCTTCTTCCAGTCCAGCGTTTCTCATGATGTACTCTGTATAGAAGTTAAATAAGCAGGGTGACAATATACAGACTTGACGTACTCCTTTTCCTATTTGCAACCAGTCTATTGTTCCATATCCAGTTCTAACTGTTGCTTCCTGACATGCATACGGGTTTCTCAAGAGGCAGGTCAGGTGGTCTGGTATTCCCATCTCTTGAAGAATTTTCCACAGTTTATTGTGATCCACACAGCGTTTTCCTTTTGTTTTGCTTCCTGGTGACTTAGATAGACCTATTTTTTTTCTTATTATTACTGTTTCCTTTGCCTCTGCTAGAGTTTATCTCCTTCTTTTTTTCACAATAGATATAGAATTTACTTCTTGAATAATAACAAAGTACTGATAATCAAAATAATAACAATAATAAAAATAAATAAATAACACTTATTGAGTACTACTACAAATTACATGCTGGTCCAAATTTTCTGTGTGTGTTATCTTATTTAATCCTGTAACAACTCTAGATATAAAGCATTAACATTATTTCCATTTTAAGGGTGAGATAACTGAGAAATACAGAAGTTGAACAACCAACTTAAAATCCCAGAAGTTACTGGGATAAGAATTTAAACTTAAGTTTGACTCTGAATCTTAGCCCTTGTTTACCATGAGAAGACAGATGAATAGAGAGATAGATGGAAGATAGATGAACACACAATTTACCTCTAGTAAAATTAAAAACAGATGGAAATAATACTACATCTACCTTATTTCTAAAAATTTTAGCAGCAATGCGAAAAGCAAAGCTTCAGAGGTCAGCAGTAACTTGCATAATTCATCTCTGTTTCACAAAAAGAAAACCTTTTGGAACTGAGGCAATAGCTCTGGGTAGACAAGGAAAGAAATTAATGCATTCTGACTGTGGGTTCTGGCTTGGGTGTGGAAGACACAGTGATTTGTTGGAGAGGTTGAAGAGAGCAACCCTTCCTTCTCCCTTGACTGCAGGGCCACCTCGTCCCCACAGAACTTACCCTGAAGCAGCCCTCAACCATCACTGGAGAGTGTGCAAAGCAGGTTTTGGGGTTCTAAGTTTGCTACGTGGAGAAGGAACCAAGGGTAGGATACACTTAGGTTGGCAATGTGAGCAGCAAAGTTTAGGAAGCTAGCAAAATAGCAGGAGACACATATTTCCTTCTGTCCTTTCAAAAAAATATTGACAACATGTATAAAGTGAAATCTGTAGGTGTAATGTTTTAACTCAGTGAAAAGTCACTTAATCCTAATGTGTTACTGCCTTCCTTTAATCCATTGCCAATAGCTGGGAACAGAATCAAAGCACAGACAACGCTCGAGAAAGTCACGAGCAGCTAGGAGAGTAAGTTGTTCTCACTCTGAGAAATTAGAAATCCTTCTCCATTGTGCATTCTTACATCCTTGCCAGGAAACGGATACATTTCCCCACTAGGAACTGAACACGGTCACCTTGGCCCAGGTTGTCAGGCTTTAAAACAGTAACAGACACTTGTCTACAGCAAGATGACAATATTGCTATCAAAGATTTCTAATGTTTCTTTCAAAAGAAAAGACATAGTAACATGTGGAGATTTAATGAACATTTCATAAATAGGAGGTGGCAATTTGGTTTGTTAGTGCCAGCTAAATACCTTTGTTAAAAGAAAAAATTAATGAGTGAGCAAATAAATGGTTGGATGGCATCACCAATTCAAGGGACATGAATTTGGGTGAACTCTGGGAGATGGTGAGGGACAGGGAGGGCTGATGTGCTGTAGTCCATGGGGTCGCAAAGAGTAGGACATGTTTTAGCAACTTAACAACAACAAGAAATAAACAATTATTTCAACAGTCAAGTAGTTACTTTGACATCCTCTAGCTAGACAGAAGTGCAGTAGTGCAATTGGGAATAAAACCCAGATGGCAGTCTGCTGGACACAGATAGGGCCTGGACATGTGCGCATTTTAGAAGGAGGTATTGATGTTGGCCATTGAGAGGGAAGAGAGACATCTATAATGAAGGTGAAAGCTTTTATATGGAAAGACACTGCAATGAGAGTCTAGAATTTGGGAGATTCTGTGCTCCTTCTGAAATGAACAGTTTTGTGACCTTGGGAAAATTATTTTTCTTCCTTGGGTCTGGTTTCCTCTACAAACTTAGGGAGTTGAAAAAATAACAACAGAGGGCCTACAATGCCTGGAATATTTACTATCGAAATATTTACTGTTTTTTCTTTCCAGAAAAAAATTGCCAATCTGTAATATAAAACATCCTAGAGGATTAGTGATCCTTAGAATACACATAAGGAAATAATAGGGTAGATGATTACTCTAGTTCTTCCCCCTTCTATCGATTTATTCATGTACTAAATGAATATATATACTGAGCACTCATTTGTCTTAGGTGCTGTCCTAGGCCCTGGGACTTAAAATATGAATCAGTCATAGTCTCTCTGAATATTCATTGGAAGGACTGATGCTGAAGCTGAAACTCCAATACTTTGGCCACCTGATGCGAAGAACTGACTCATTGGGAAAGACCCTGATGCTGGGAAAGATTGAAGTCAGGAGGAGAAGGGGACAACAGATGATGAGATGGTTGGATGGCATCACCGACTCGATGGACATGAGTTTGAGCAAGCTCCAGGAGTTGGTATGGACAGGGAAGCCTGGCCGCTGCAGTCCATGGGGTCATAAAGAGTCGAACACGACTGAGTGACTGAACTGAACTGTCTTTCTGCCCTCAAACTACATACGGTCTTTTAGAAAGATACATAAAAAATAAGTGCAAAACAGTGCTTTAGGCAATATGATGATGGCTTGCGTAGGATCCAGGGTGTGTAGAAGAAGCCTTTTGGTGTGAGTGTTTAGCCCACGCCCTTCTCCTGAGAACTGTCCACATCAGGCATTGTGTTAGGAGTGGTGGCTGTAAAGACAAGTACAACAGATATGGCCCCAGCCTCTTGTTGGTGTTTAGTCACTCAGTCGTGTCTGAGTCGTTCGTGACTCTGTGAACTATAGCCCAACAGGTTCCTCTGTCCTTGGGATTCTCCAGGCAAGAACACTGGAGTAGGTTGCCATTTCCTTTTCCAGGCCATCTTCCAGACGCAGGGATCAAGCTAGTGTCTCCTGTATTGCAGGCGGATTCCTTAGCACTGAGCCACCAGGGAAATCCATGTGGTCCCAGCCCTTATGGAGCTTAAAATCTAATGAGGGAGACGTGTATGCTTATAATTACAATAAAATGTCACAAACCTCTATGGCAGAAAAATATCAATGACTGATTTCTGAGAAAACACAGGGAATGTTGTACTCAGATTGTGAAGGTCAGGGATGTTTTCAGGACTTGAGTCCACTGAAATTAGAAATTTGAGGATTAGCAGGAGTGAACAGAACACAGATGGCAGGGTGCCAGGGCATGGGGCATGGAAGAAGGATTCAGGGTGGAAGGAATAGCATGTGCAGACACTCTGAATTTTGTCTCTTCTGCTGGGAAGACACTTAGGCTGGTAACTGCTCCCTGCAAGGAACATGAGCTTTTGCACAAGCCCATTCATTACATCAAAAATCCAGTTTGATTTTGAACATGTTGACTTTAAGTTGCCTGTGGACAACTCGTTTAGTCAAGAAGATAGTTATTTGGAGGTGAAACTGAAGACTGGACTGAACTAGAGGAGAGATTTGAGAATAGCCAAGAAGAGGTGGCAAGAATACACAGAAGAACTGTACCAAAAAGAGATTCACAACCCAGATAATCATGATGGTGTGATCACTCACCTAGAGCTAGACATCCTGGAATGTGAAGTCAGGTGGGCCTTAGAAAGCATCACTATGAACAAAGCTAGTGGAGGTGATGGAATTCCAGTGGAGCTATTTCAAATCCTGAAAGATGATGCTGTGAAAGGGCTGCACTCAATATGCCAACAAATTTGGAAAACTCAGCAGTGGCCACAGGACTGGAAAAGGTCAGTTTTCATTCCAATCCCAAAGAAAGGCAATGCCGAAGATTGCTCACACTACCGCACAATTGTACTCATCTCACACACTAGTAAAGAAATGTTCAAAATTCTCCATCCAGGCTTCAGCAATACGTGAACTGTGAACTTCCAGATGTTCAAGCTGGATTTAGAAAAGGCAGAGGAACCAGAGATCAAACTGCCAACATCTACTGGATCATCGAAAAAGCAAGACAGTTCCAGAAAAACATCTATTTCTGCTTTATTGACTATGCCAAAGCCTTTGACTGTGTGGATCACAATAAACTGTGGAAGATTCTAAAAGAGATGGGAATACCAGACCACCTGACCTGCCTCTTGAGAAACGTATATGCAGGTCAGGAAGCAACATTGAGAACTAGACATGGAACAACAGACTGGTTCCAAATAGGAAAAAGAGTATGTCAAGGCTGTATATTGTCACCCTGCTTATTTAACTAATATGCAGAGTACATCATGAGGAACGCTGGACTGGAAGAAACACAAGCTGGAATCAAGATTGCCGGGAGAAATATCAATAACCTCAGATATGCAGATGACACCACCCTTATGGCAGAAAGTGAAGAGGAACTAAAAAGCCTCTTGATGAAAGTGAAAGAGGAGAGTGAAAATGTTGGCTTAAAGCTGAACATTCAGAAAACGAAAGATCACGGCATCTGGTCCCATCACTTCATGGGAAACAGATGGGGAAACAGTGTCAGACTTTATGTTTTTGGGCTCCCAAATCACTGCAGATGGTGACTGCAGCCATTAAATTAAAAGATACTCACTCCTTGGAAGGAAAGTTATGACCAACCTAGATAGCATATTCAAAAGCAGAGACATTACTTTGCCAGCAAAGTCCATCTGGTCAAGGCTATGGTTTTTCCAGTAGTCATGTATGGATGTGAGAGTTGAACTGTGAAGAAAGCTGAGCACCGAAGAATTGATGCTTTTGAACTGTGGTGTTGGAGAAGACTCTTGTGAGTCCCTTGGACTGCATGGAGATCCAACCAGTCCATCCTAAAGGAAATCAGTCCTGGGTATTCTTTGGAATGACTGATGCTGAGGCTGAAACTCCAATACTCTGGCCACCTCATGCGAAGAGTTGACTCATTGGAAAAGACCCTGATGCTGGGAGGGATTGGGGGCAGGAGGAGAAGGGGACGACAGAGGATGAGATGGCTAGATGGCATCACTGACTCAATGCACATGAGTTTGAGTGAACTCCGGGAGTTGGTGATGGACAGGGAGGCCTGGCGTGCTGCGAATCATGGGGTCGCAAAGAGTCAGACATGACTGAGTGACTGAACTGAACTGAACTGAATGTAGATCATGAGTGAAAGTGTAAAAATGCATGAAACCTCATGGGTAGTGAATGTAGAGTGAAAACAAAAAAAAAACAAAAAACAAACAGACCCAGGACATAAGCACAAGAGAAAATTAATGGAGAAAAGGAAACGGGGAAGATTGTTTGATGTGAAGGAAAATCAGGAGAGTACAACGTTACAGGCGCCAAGCTAACCAAAAGTTCAGTGAAGAGGGTCGGTCCACTGTGACAGAGGTTGCTAAGTTGGTCAAGGGAGGGGCTGCCTCAAGGTGTCCACTGGATTTAGCAGAAAGGAAGTCTGGGTCACCTTGATGAGACTAATTTTGAGGATTTGTGCGAACCAAAGCCAGATGACAATCGTTACAGTCAGCAGCAGGGAGATGAGAGCAGCGGCCACAACAAGTTCATGTGCCACCTGGGTAAATGATGGAGCAAAGGTGGGCACGTTTTCAACCTCAGGATGAATTCAGGAAATAGAATTGTTAAAAGGTTATCATTGTTTGATTCAAAATGAAGGTAACTTAATCGAATTCCATAGAAAATAATATGAATTTCTATCGTTTAGGCTAACTACTTTATTGAACAAAAAATTGCCAATGGGAAAATTGAAGCATTTACACTCTAGGCACATTTGCTAACAAACAACACAGAAGCAATTCTCTAATCTTCTAATCTTTCCATTTGCATAGCACTTCAAAGTTCAAAAATATTTGTTAATTCTCAAAATCACAGACCCCAGGAAAGCCTTTTCATTACTATTGTCTTACTCATGAGGAATCTGAAGCCCAGAAGGTTTGAAGTGGCCTTTCCTAGGTCACTCAGCACCTCCCAGTGGTATGGCTAGAATCATTCATTCAGGTCAGTGAAACTGTGTACCAGGCCCTGTGACAAGTGCTAGTTATGGAGATGAATGGGATGCCCATCACCACTTGTTCTCCCCAAACTATGACCATAAGACACCCTCTAGGAATGTACTAGGCAGAGTAATACACGGAAGGTGGGGTGAACCCGTGTAAATGGGGGCCACCCTAATATCTTCTTTCAGAGCACACTGATTCTTCCCTCAAGGGCTGGGTTAGATGATTCCTCACATTCAAAGATTATAGCTTTGCTGCAGAACTTAGCCCAAACCCATATGCTGCCGTCTTTTGGTAGCTCATTACTTGGTGTGGCATAAGAAACCAGAGGTTCAAGACAGAACCTAGAAGCAGCTAGAGAAAAAGGAGCCCATGCAGAACACTAAGATCATCTTTACCATTTTCTAGGTTTCACATACATGTGCTAATATATGGTATTTTTCTCTTTCTGACTTAACTTCACCCTGTATAACACTCTCAAGGTTCATTTACATCTCTTTGACTCAATGTCATTCTTTTCTATGGCTGAGTGATATTCCAAAAATTAGAGAACAAATATATGGATACCAAGCAGAGAAGGAGGAATTGGGAAATCAAGTTTGACATATATACACTAATATATATACAATATAGATAACTAATGAGAACTTGCTTTATAGCACAGGGAAATCTACCTAATGCTTGGTGACTTGAATGGGGAGGAAGTCCAAAAGGAAGGGGATGCATATATATGTACGATGATTCATTTTGCTGCACAGTTAGGAACGAACACAACAATACAAAGCAACTATATGCCAATAAAAATTTATTTAAAAAGAAAAAAAACGAGACTAAGAAACTGCTAGGACTTTAGGAAGAAAATCAGGAAACACAGGGATCAGATTCTCTTGGAAGGGAGGTTGGTTCTAGGAGGGAATTCACAGTGTTAAATGTCACAAAGAACTTAAGTAAGATGAAGTTTGAAAGAAGTCCATTGAATTTTGACAGTAGGAGGTCATTGATGACCTTGCCACAGTAATCTTCATTGGCTAAAGATAGTTGTACAAGTTGTTGACTGAACCAGGATGTCAGCCTTCATTCTGCCCATGAAATCATCCCCCAGAGGAGCAGACGCCTTTTTTCCTAATTGGGAACAAAGGCACCAAATGTGCTTGTGAAGACACTGGTGGTTTCAGTGGAGTGGAGGAGGCAAAAGCCTATTACAGTGAGGTGAAGACTAAATAAGAGGAGAGAAAAAGGGTACATTCTAGGGCCCAAATTCAGTGTTCCTACCGGGCAACTTTAAGCTGCAGGACAGGGAGGCCTGTTGTGCTGCAGTCCATGGAATCTCAAAGAGCCAGACACGACTGGGTGACTGAACAACACCAACAAGTTTAAGTTGCCAAAAAGACTTTTTCACCATGGAGGGAAGAGGTGAATCAGAGGAGAGATGTCAGAAGGAAAAATGGAAAGAGGCAGGGAGAAGGAAATGCCGTGGAATATGGATTGTGACCTTATTGCTAACAAAACCTTGCTGTTTATTCTGCTCATTCTTATTTCTGTAGAGTTCCACAATTTAGAATATTGTTACATATTTCATTTGATCCTTAAAATATGTTAGGAGATAGGTAATGCAGCATTCCTGTCCTTCTTTCATACCTGAGGAAACTAAATATTCAGAAAGTTCAACTTTAAGTATACCGTAAAGGACCAAGGATGGATCTCCCTGCAACTTCAGGTGCCCATCTAGCACTGTAACTGAGGGGCAAGTTGCATCACATCACTGAGCCTCTGTTTGCACAGTTGTTAAGTGGAATACATAGTGTCTACCTTAGAGAGATGTGAGATGAGACACACAAACACCTAGCATGGAGCAGAGCACAGACAATCAACATCCATAAACTCCCTTTCCCCCCTCTTCTCCACCTAGAACTCATATTCAGGTTATCTGACTTGAGGTCAATAAAGTACAAGGCCACTGTGGTTATTTACTCATTAGTTCATATTTAAATCTATATAAGTTTTGGTTAATGATTATTCAAGAGACTTACTGTGTAGAAATTAAGTTCCTCTCTGTTTTTCATACAGTATCCCTCCAATTATGTTATCAGAACTTTGGAATACTTCTTTAAAATTACCAACCTTGTTTCCTGCAGGTGTACAGAGAGGGCTAATAGAGTTTTGTGGTTTTCAGGAAATGGAAAAAGCAGAATGTATTGCCTTTGTGTTAAACTACAGTATTATCAAGATGTAAGAATTGTTTCAGATTTTATGGCTAATATTTTATTGTGCATCACATGCAATTCTGCTTGTATGATTAGAGGATATAAAGATTGAGAAGAGACTCAGGAAAAAATCACCATGCGTATAATCTAAGAAATTGTCATTATAATTCAAAAATCCTTTGCAAAAGTAGTTAAGTATGAGTTTAACTTAGGATATAAATGGCATGTAACTCTATATAACATATATATCCATACATATACACATATATGCTGATATTTTAGTGTCTTAAGCAACAGTGGTTGCTTATGGAGATGTATTCTGGTCCATTTGCAAGTTGATACTAGCACTGCATCTCCAAAAAGAGAGTAAATGCAATGGGAATATTTTTTCATATTTTTAATACTGTGGTGCTGCTGACATCATTATCTACCGGTCAAGATAATCTCAAAATGCACACGGTACTTGTATGATATGCATAATGAAGAAAGTGTTCAAAGATGGGATAACATACAGTTCTGTTTGGGTATTTATTATCAGATTATTGTATTGCATATTTGCTTTAAAGAATCTAGTCTTGCAAACAATAGGTAGTCTTCTCCCAATATCATACCACACCATGTGTAGGATGTTGCTATGGAGTTCTCTCTGAACGTCTGGGTCTATGTAAAAATCCATTTGCTGCTAACCAATAAAACAAAAAGGAACCTTGCAAACAGCTGGTTTATATAGGTTTTTCAAAAAGCTTATGTTCTGATCCATTGTACATATGGAATTTGTATTAGCTTATGGAAGTTACTACAAGCAGTGAGTTAAGAAGTTCACTCCAGAAAAAGAAATATCTCCTTTCCTAGAAGATAACAACAAAATATATTCTTGGTATAGATGTGTTTCTCGATTTTGTGTTACTGGCTTTGAAATACATGTGTCTGGAAGATCAATAGCATCTAATTGAAATTATTAACTGTTTCATCACTCTTAATATGGGAACTTCCCTACTCATAATGTGCTAGTTTATAAAGATAATTGACTATATTGGAACTCATCAAGGTAGTAAAAATCTTTTTACATTTGCAGAAAATCTTTGTGTCTGTGTGTGTGTATACATGAGTTTATATAGGTCATAAAGTGTGAAGTCAGTCTTGTTTGAGGGGAAAAAGAATATTGTAGTTTAATATACAATAAATTTTCAGAAAGAATCTTGCTAACTAACATATTCTGCCACCTTATGGTTAAAATCATATTTCAGAAAACATGTTTATTTGGGTTTTATCCTTACTCCTTAAATCCACTTTGACTTCTATTGCATCACTGCTTAGCCACTGTTAACAGGTGTTGTGGTTGAACAGTTTCTATTCCTTTCCCTGTTAAAATTTTCCAGTCCTTTCCCTTTTACTAAAAATTGCAATATCATTTTAAAATATATGGTTTAATACAAGAATGGCACCACAATATGATTCCTATTGATTCCCTTTGTCATTAGGAGATAATAGGGATCCATAATTTTTTTGCCAACTTCACTTTAATTCAAAGCCCAACACCAGCATCTCTGTGTTTAATAGGCTGCTAAAGAAGATTCTTATGTAAATTCTTTACATTTATTATTGAGAATAAAAACTTCACCAAAAATAATTTACTGATTTTTCTAATATTATGATTACATGATAAAACCATAACTCAGAATGGAAAAAATCCAGTCCAGTCTCTTTTAGTAAACTAGAACTAATTTAATGATTAATTTAATATTATCTCAAGCTATGTCAAATGACAAAAGACACTTTTCATAACTTATGTAACCCTTCATTCCAGTGAGTGCATTTATTCATGAAAACAGAATAGATGCACCTCCCTTAATAATTATTTCTTTACTTGGTATCCTTATTTGAAAAAAAGAAGACCAAAGAATAAAAATTAATATGCTGACATTATTAATAATGCCCCCAAATAAAAATTCCAGATCTCAAATTATTGGAGACTGGGTAAGTTAGAGTATACCCATATAATGGAATAGCATGCAGCTGTGTTAGAGGATATTGTGGAAGAGTATTTATTGTTGTGGGAAACTGGTTATGGCACAATCGATAAGAAAAGTAAAATTAGAATATATAGCATGGCTTAGTGGTAACGACATACCAAGATCTTAGCAGGAATTATAATCTGAGTAGGAAGACTGATGTTGACTTTTTAAAATTTCATCTTTCCTTTCTGTTTTTCTGCATTTTAAAAGTTATCTGCATTGGCTGTTCAGTATTTTTGGAATTGAGAGACAGTTATTAAGCTCACCTCATTAAAGGGAAGAGGGCTGAGTACAGAAGCAACAGCCAATACTTTGCCAGTCAACATGATACTTGGTTCATGCTCATCCACCCTCTTCTGCCACCAAGCTCCCTCGGGGAAAAGTGAGAAAAGAGGACAGGCTATGAGCCTATCTCTGAAACACTCTCAAGTTTGATTAAGATTGCTCAACCTGGTGTAAGAAATATCTTTTCTGATTATCACTATTTAGTTTTTTCCCCAAACATTGGACTTAAATATCCTTTTCCATTATTAAACATATACCAATCAAAACTGCTAAGTGACTATCAGGTATATAATAGTGCTTTTACAGAACATATATAAAAACCACTATCTTCATTTTACAGTCATGCTTTGTATTTTTCAAAGGCAAAAAGCACTTGCAAATTATTTTGCAAACTAAGAGGAAAAGATCATTTCTGTTAATCTTTACCTTTACTCGATATTGATATTAAATCACTTGGCATATGTGTCATTCCCCCTGCATTTGGCATTTTGTGCACATTGTCAACACTGATTCTGTCTGGTCACGTCTGCCAGAAGGAGATCAGCTGTCAACAGTTACCTCTGGGTTCCTAAAATAAATGAAGATATACACTTTCGGTTCAAAAAAACTATGAAAAAGTGACAAATTCCTATAGCATGTTTAAAACACATGTTTTAAACTTAAGGATCCTGAACTTACAGTATAATTTTGATACGTATACAAGTTCTTCCATAGTTTGGTGGGCCAGAGAACAAAGAGAGGTCTGGAACTTAATATTCCCTTCAAGAACTAATATTATTAAAATGGCCATACTATCCAAATGCAATCCCTATCAAGTCACCCATGACATTTTTCACAGAAGTAGAACAAATAATCCTAAAATTTATACAGAATCGTAAAGGGTCTACAATTGCCAAAGCAACTCTGAGGTAAAAGAAAAAGCAGGCGGCATAACCGTCCAAGACTTCAGACAATACTAAAAAGCTACAGCAATCAAAACAGTGTGATGTTGGCACAAAAACAGACATATGTATCAATGGAACAGAACAGAGTCCAGAAATAAACCCACATTGACAGTCGATTAATCTTTAACAAAAGAGGCAACGATATAAAACGGAGAAAAAACAGTCTTTTCGGCATGGTGTTGGGAAAGTTGGACAGCAGCATGTAAAACAATGAAGTTAGAACACTCCCTCTGACCATACACAAAAATAAACTCAAAATGCCTTAAAGACTGAAATATCAGACATTACACCATAAAATTCTTAGACAATAACACAGGCAAAACATTTTCTGACATAAATCATACCAGTGTTTCCTTAGGTCAGTCTCCTAAAGCAATAGAAATAAAAGCAAAAATAAACAAATGGGACCTAATCAAACTTAGAAGCTTTTGCACAGCAAAGGAAACCATAAACAAAATGGAAAGACAATCTACCAACTGGGAGAGAATATTTGCAAATGATGTAATCAACAAGGGCTTAATTTCCAAAATATACAAATAGCTCATACAACTCAGTAACATAAAAACAAACAAGAAATGGGCAGAAGGTCTAAACAGACATTTCTTCAAAGAAGACACACAGATGGCCAAAAACCACAAGAAAAGATGCTTAGTATGGCTAATTGTTAGAGAAATGCAAGTCAAAACTATAATGATATACCACCTCATACCAGTTAGACTGGCCACCACTAAAAAAAATCTACAAATAACAAATACTGGAGAGAGTATGGAGAAAGGCGAACCTTCCTGCTCTGTTGGTGAGAATGTGAATTGGTGCAGCCACGATGGAAAATAGTATGGAGGTCCTCAAAAAAAAACTAAAGTTGCCATTTGATCCTACAATCCCACTCCTGGGCATATATTCAGAGAAAACTATAATTCAAAAAGATCCATGTACCCCAGTATTCTTTGCTGCATTATTTACAATAGCCAAGACATGGAAACAATTTTAACGTCCATCAGTGGATAAATAAGATGTGGTACATATATCATGGAATGCTATTTACCAATAAAAAAGAATGAAATGCCATTTGCAGCAACATAGATGGACCTAGAGATTATCATGCTAAGTGAAGTCAGCCACAAAAAGAAAGACAAATACCACATTTCATTTATATATGGAATCTAAACTATGACACTAATAAATTTATCTGTGAAACAGAAATAGATTCACTGACATAGAAAACAGACTTGCGGTTGCCAAGGGGGAGTGATCAGGGAGGGATGGATTAGGAGTTTAGGACTGAAAGTTATTATTGAAAGTGAAAGTCGCTCAGTTGTGTTCAACTGTTTGCAACCGCATGGACTATACAGTCCATGGAATTCTCCAGGCCAGAATACTGGAGTGGGTAGCCTTTTCCTTCTCCAGGAGATCTTTCCAACCCAGGGATCGAACCCAGATCTCTCACACTGCAGGCAGATTCCAGTGTGAAACAGAAACAGATTCACTGATGTAGAGAACAGACTTGCGGTTGCCAAGGGGGAGCGATCAGGGAGGGATGGATTGGGAGTTTAGGATTAGCAGATGCAAACTATTATATGTAGAGCAGATAAACAACACAGTCCTACAGTATAGCACAGGGAACTGTATTCAGTATCCTGTGATAATGGAAAGGAATATGAAAAAGATATATATATATATATGTATAACTGATTCACTTTATATACAGTAGATATTAACACAACATTGTATATCAACTATATTTCAACAAAATAAATTTAAAAAATGTTCCCTTCAATATTAGGATTTTATTGAATTATTATAAATAGAGTGTTGGGGAAAATGGCCCCATCTTCTTGCTTTCTTCCCCTAACAGGTGCTTTCAGAAGACCCTGAAAAGGTAATTTATATGTAATAAAAATAATCACTTGATAGACAAATAATATATTCAAATAGTTCTAACTAAATTGGTCTGGATAATCTAATGATGGATATGCTGATGTATTTTTCTTAGGAGACCATTCCCCTAGGAGTCAAGAGCCATGCCAACTCAACCCTAAAACAACAGTGTGACCTTGAGCAAAACCCAGAACCTCTCCAGGTTAAGTTTCCTTATCACACTTTACACAGCAATTTTGATCACATCTAAATACATGTCTAATGATAAAACTGAATATTTAAGCCCACAATGATGAAGGACTGGACAGGTAATCTACCAGGTGCATTCTAGCCTGAAATTAATTTGATTTTGTATATATATATGCTGTATATAACATTCATAAATTTTAAAGCACAGTTATACTAACAATGAGAGCTTATATACAGTACTGCCTCATCTTTCTATTTGCAGCCAATTACCACCCAACCTAATGTTTCACTGTATATAAATTCATTTATTCTTCCATTCATTTCAAATATGTGATGATATGGCTATGAAATCAACGTTTGGTTGTTTTGAATAACCCCAAAATAGCAAATAATTTAAAATCACTTCCACTTGAGTTTGGAATCTATTACATGCATTGTTTTTCCAGAAAATTTACCTCATAATTATGTTGTGTGGGAGTGAAATGAGTTTCTATTCCAAATTCACACATTGAATTCTGACTGCTGGGTGATGAGAAGTACCCAAGGTTAACAGTGGTCGTGTTTCCAGGGTTAATTAGGGCTGTTTGTATATGTCTTTAAATTTGGTATCAATTCTAGGGAGTCCAGGTCACCATCTACTGTTTTATATCCCTTTTTGGATCTTGTCAGGATCTCACCTTTCCTTTCACAAATTTTATACACTGTGTATTTTGCTTTTGGAGGCTTTGTTTTTCATACTCTCTAAGAGTATTATCTTCTCTGCTGCTATGAGTGTTATCAATCATGATCAAAAATGAGAGATCCTTTAAAAGAAAACTCTTCCTAATGCTTACTGTATTTACAAGACATTGTTACATAAGAATAATTCTTGATCTTCCTCCTAAACCTTTTTTCATAATCGAAACACAATTCAGGTCAGCCTTGATAAAGATTCTCTTAAAGGTTGCTCTTTCAACTTGGTGAATTTCTACTTCCCTGGTTATCACTCATTGTTAGGACTTTGAACAGCTCTCTCTCCATCTACTCTACATATTTGCTTGTCAATTTCTTTTATTCCATCCTCATTTTTTTTTTATAGAGCTAAGCTCAGGGACTTCCCCAGTGGTCCAGTGGTTATGAATCTACCTTCCAATGCAAGGGACACAGGTTTGATCTCTGGTCTGTGAACTAAGATCCCACATGCTGCAGGGCAACTAAGCCCATGCTCCATAGCTACTGAGGCCGGTGCATTCTAAAACCTGTGCTTTGCATCAAGAGAAGCCATTGCAATGAGAAGCCCACAAATCACAACCAGAGAAAGCGCACGAGCAGCCAAACATTTTTTTAATGTAAAAAAAAAAAATAAAGAGTTCAGTTCGACCAACAACCTCAAAAGTTTTGATTTTGTGTATTATTTTGTGCATACTTCCAGGATCCATTTCCCAGAGCTAGTACAATGTATTTTGACCACTGAAATACTATCACCTAGATTTATTAGGCCCTTTGCAGTAGGAATATTAATTATTCCACATGGCTAAGCCTCATGTTACTTTTAATATAGTGTTATTAATTGCTACATTTCTAAATACCCTTATTTAAAACTTCTAGAGCTGCATCCATTTATTCATAAATTTGGCAAATATTAGGAAGTGTTTACTATGGGGCAAAGCCTTTCCAGCTGATGTAGATACTATAGTTAAACGCAACAGACCAAATGCTTATTTTCACAGAGGATAGTGTTCACTTAGGAAAGTTGGACAACAAAATAAGAAAGAAAATATCACATTGTGATAAAGCTAAGAAAAACAACAACAGGGTAATGGGTACGTTTTCAGGTTAAGATTTAGATTAGATGGTCATGGAAGACATCTGAAGTGGTGACACTTGAATTGATCCCCAAAGGACCAAACACCTGTACTACCCCTGTAATGTGGAGCTTTGGGGCGTTAGAAGGAATCCAACTGCCTTAAGGAACGGTGAGCTTGGTGTGTTCACAGGCAGTCCCTCTGATTGGAACTCAGTAAGTGAGGGGAAGAGTGGAATGAATTGAAGTCTGGTAGGCCCCAGTGACAACCCACTCCAGTTTTTGGCTTTGAGAATCCCTTGGACAGAGGAGCCTGGAGGGCTACAGGTCACAGGGTCGCAAAGAGTCGGACACGAACAAGACTGAACAAGAAAAGAAAGGTGAGGGCCACATTACACAGGGCACTGAAGGCTGAGGAAGGAGACAGCAGTGGGAAACCATTCGAAGGTTT
This sequence comes from Redunca redunca, assembly GCA_006410935.1. Lineage (NCBI taxonomy): Eukaryota > Metazoa > Chordata > Mammalia > Artiodactyla > Bovidae > Redunca > Redunca redunca. Next base: position 682,660 of record SJYQ01005175.1, on the reverse strand, counting down.
TATTTCAACATCCACCTCCCTGGTGGCTCAGACGGTAAAGCGTCTGCTTGCAATACGGGAGACCCGGGTTCAATCCCTGAGTCAGGAAGATCCTCTGGAGAAGGAAATGGCAACCCACTCCAGTACCCTTGCCTGGAAAATCCCATGGATGGAGGAGACTGGTATGCTACAGTCCATGGGGTCGCAAAGAGTCAGACATGACTGAGCGACTTCACTTTCCACTCAAATTAATACTTACAAAAGGCCACTTACTGAGTGCAGAAGAGACTATATAACAGCAAACGGGGAAACAGAAAGATCCGTTTACCATCACTCCAATGAGAGAGAACGGTGGTTTATACTGAGGTGGTAGCTGTGGAGATGCCTACAAACGGACATGTTCAGGATGTGTTTTGAAGATGACAGTGATAATAATTCGGAAGGGTTGCCTGCACATAAAGGAATTATTAAGTGAGAGGTGATTCCTAGGTTTTCTGCCTGGACTCCTGAGTGGACAGTGGCACACTTTGCTAAAAGGGAGACGGCTATGACAAAGGAAGCTGAAGGAAGTGGCGGCCAAGCACCAAGTCCAGGGGGACTTCTTTGTTGTTCTTTTCATTTTTTTAAACCTCTAAAAATTTTGTATTGGGGTATAGCCAATTAACAAAGTTGTGGTAGTTTCAGATGAACAATGAAGGGACTCAGTCATACATATATGTGTATCCATTCTCCTCCAAACTCCCCTCCCATCCAGCCTGCCTCATAACATTGAGTACAGTTCCATGTGCTATAAAGTAGGTCCTTATTGGTTATCCATTTCAAATACAGCAGTGTATACATTCCATCTCAAGTTTGGGACTCGTTAAGTTTGAAATGCCCGTGAAATTTCCAGTGTAGCGATCAGGCAGATGGTTGGCCTTTGACTTGGAGGTCAGGTGAGATCAGGGCTAGATATATAAATAGGGAAGGATAAGAGAGATAAAATAAAACAATACATTCAAAGCTTCATTTTTAAAAATAGCACTGAAATGATCTCTTTTGTGGGTGGGAGGATAGGGGAGGGCACTAATCATTTTGCTCTGAAAGTAGAGGGGTCTGCAGAAAGCCATCCTCTTGAGGTAACTCTTTGGCAAGTATTTTCATTTTAACAATGGAAAATTCATCACAGCAACTTCATCTTGATGTGCTCAGGTGATCAGGGGAAAGAGAACCTTCCCCTCACTCTCAGATTCTGACTTAAGCATCTCGGTAGGAAAAGCTATTCACACAGTAGCTGCAAATATTATTGACATCACAGTATATCATCCAAGAACAAGGGTCAGAAATTCCACACGCAAACTTATTCTTGCAAGATTTCCTGACAGATGTAATAGATAGAAAAGTACGCTCAGAATTCCAATAAGCAGATAAATATTTGCATGGTTTTCTATAGAAAAAATCCCACATTGTATATCTTTAAAATTGCTTCTTGGTTTATTATCACTAGAGGAGTGATATCAAGACCAGGCATAGATGCATGATAACATAATAGATGTATGGTAACATAATAAATGAAAAACCACTGTCATTTCTTGACACTTTTTAGTAAAGTCTTGCAGAGATGTATAACCCTACAATTAAGTATTTAGATAATTAAATGCTAAAACCATCATTCCATATTCTAAAAATTCCACAAGAATTTTGGGGTGCATGTTATACAAATTTTGTTTTTTTAAATGTTAACCAAGTACATCTTGCCATATTAAATAAAGGCTTTTAGAATGTAAAAAAGAGGCTTTGTATTTCCATGCATCATTGCTATAATCAAATCAGAATCATTTGAAAATTCCATTGCCCCTTTCATTATGACTAAAGATAGAGTTGGACAAATAAATAAATGTTCAATTCAATGAACTCACCCAGTGGTGGGTATGTGTCTTGTTCTTTGTTGAACTATGTTTTGTTTTGGTGTAGTAGTAAGTCCTTCCTGAAGGGATGCACTTGTGGTCCCCGAGGAGGTAGGAAGCTACAAAAGTGTAGCTGGTGCAACCCCTCCCAGCCATATGCACTCCAATCACTCTTGTAAAATGTCAGATAACAAGCTCTGAAGCCATGGAGTCTTCTGTCAGTAGAACTAATGGTATCAATTCATTGTTCTCTTCTTTCTTTTAATACACATAACGATTAATCTGTATCAGACTCCTTTTAGCCTAAAAAAATTTCTAATGCTATAACAATCTCCCTCATCAGTGTTTCAAGTTCCAGGAAAATTTTCCTTGTTATTACGTGACATATGTGCAACATTTAATGTCTGTTATTTAACTGCTGTTTATTTGCTCTTTGCATCTCAAATGAATTGTGACATTTTCTTTCCCACTGTCTTATTAATAATAATCCAAATGCATTGTGGGAAAAATAGTCATCTCTAACGACAACAGAAAATTCCAATTCTTATTACACTAGTGGAAACTCAAAATGTGACTAACAGATATATTTGGGTAAACACTAAAAAATCATTTATTCATTCATTCAATGCATTTATTATATCCCATGGGCTAGTGATTGGGAATATAAAGATGATATGATACAGTACCTACTCCCAAGAGGCTTCAGATATAGTGAAGAAAAGTAGACATATAAAAAAAATAAGGGCAAAATATTTAATGAACTGAGATGGTGATAGGTGGAGAGAGGGAAGAAATTTCAATTCCATCATAACAGACTTCATAGAAAAAGTGTCTTCTTAAAGCTTTGTGTTATCAAGGGAAACAAATTACATCTTCAGCATAATCCTCATCCTTTTCACTGAATAGTTTTATCTTTAAAAAGTTATCTTTAACACTGTTTTGTCTATGATGCCAAAGCAATCTTTCATAAAATGAACGAATCAGTTTCTGGTTTACAAGGATGCTCTCCTCAAACCATTTGATTGATAATTACAATAAGTAGTTTGGTCAGGATTTAAACTCTGAAGTTAGAGAGTTTCTCTGCCATATTAAGCTGGGTGATCCCCTCAATATAACTGAATTCAGTTCAACTATTATTTGAGTGCTATCTTGTTGCTATGAAAACATACATCTGTAAGTTTGTTATTAGAACCCAACAAAAATTCTACTGCTTTTAATTTATACGTAGGCTTAAGGACAACATTTTGCATGCAGATTTTTTTTCTGACGTTTCTTTCAAGAGGAAACAGAATGCCACTAAATAATAAGGGGAAATAAGCAGGATTTCCAAGAAAAATGAAAGGAGAATGTGAGTACAAGAAAAGTTGAAAGCCGATTTACCAATTTTGAAAAATATGAAACCAATCCTAGTTGTTAACCTTGGAATTAGCTAAGGCCTAGGCTTTTCTTATTTTAAAGTTTGAGAGTCCCCCATTTCACCTCTCATTTGCCCCTTGACATGAGGAATTCTGCTCCTACCAGTTCATTTTAAATCACTCTTGACAAGGTCATAGTAACCCTAAAGATATGAACCCAATGGACCCTTTCCATCCTTCTTTTATTTGTGCTTTTGGGAATATTTGACCTCATTGGCAATGCCGGTATTCCTGAAACGTTGTCACCCCTTGACTTACATGATTCTAGACTATTTTTCACCCATTTGGTCACTCTTTCACAATATCCTTATAAAACTATTTCTTTAAAATGTGTGTGTTTCAGAGGGTTCCTTGGTAGTCCAGCAGTTAAGAATCCACCTGCCAGTGCAGGGGACATGGGTTCGATCCCTGGTCCAGGAAGATCCCACATGCTACGGGGCAACTAACCCCGTGTGCCACAGCTACTGATCCCACAGTTCCTAGAGCCCGGGCTCTGCAATAACAGAAGCCACCTCAATGAGAAGCCTTTGCACAGCAACTATAGAGTATTCCCTGCTCATCGCAACTAGAAAGAGCCCACACACAGCAATGAAGACCCAGCACAGCCAAAAAAAAAAAATTAATAAGTTTTTTTTTTTAATGTGTGTTTTTCAGCATTTGGTCCAAGGCTTTACTCTCTTGTCACTTTATACTGGGAGTTCTCAATGTTGGTTTACTTGTTTTTTTCTTTTGGAGGTACTGACACCTTTGAGAATCTGATAAAATAAAAACTATGCATTCACTCTCCAGAAAAATGAACATAGATACACACAAAAAGGTTTTGTGCATTATTTAAGCTGGTTCACAAGACACCTTCTTCTGCTCCACACAATTTGGTAGTGTAATCTTCACTTACCATCTATGTGCTGATTTCCAAACTTAGATTTTCAGCTAAGATCTGTTATCTTCTATGCCAGACTCTTAGAGCCAACTACTTACTGAACTTCTATCACATGGCCCCCAAACCCGACATGTCCAAACTATAACTTATTATCTTCTTTCTCTAAACTTTACCTCCTCCTCTGTTTTATATCTTAGGACAGGGCACCACCAATTATGTCCAGATACCTCTCCTTTAACTCCCCTCCCCTTATCCATCACAAGAACTGCGAACGGAACAGAACTTCAAAATGTCTTTTCAATGCCTCCACTTCTCCGCATCCCAATGTATGCCAGCCTCACCAAGCCTCAGCATTTTCTCTCTCTTGACCTACTGCAACCACCTACTAACTGGTTCTTCTGCCTCCAGCTTTTTTCTTCTGTAATGTATTCTCTGTGTCTTTGCAAATGCAAATTGGATTATGTCACTTCCCTTGTGGCTTCACAGCATCCTTCTTCTATTCATAAACAGATTTACCATCAAACCTGTTTTATAGTTAGAAGAAAGTTGATACAAAGAATGTTTAACTGGCTCTCTGTAATCCCCAAATCATTCACTAAAAGGACACAGAGTTAACATCTTCTGATCTTGTCCCAATTTCTTTTTTATATGATAAGGGTTGTATTAACACCTGCCTTTCCTAAGATTTTATGAAAAAAAAAAAAAATGAGGCAGTAACAATTCTAACAACTCCCATTTGCATAGTGCTTTGCAATTTACAAGATGCTTTCATATATGTTTTTCTGCAATAAATGTGAGAGGACTTTGAAACACGGAAACCACAAGATAAATACAACATTTAAAAATGTTTCCACATAATATTTCACATGTGAAAGTCACTGAGAATCAAGGTGATAGGACAGGAAAGTGAACTAGTGTTTCTGAAGGTTGACCCTCATTAAGCTCTTTCATACTGTCAGCCCACCGCCCTATGTATAGCTAGAGGTCTTCTCAGAGAGCCATGGCCCCTCCCATTTGCAGATGGACTAAGTAATTTTAGCGTCTAGACTGCCTACACTGGCCCTTGAAAAGTCACATTTAGTAGAATCTTTAAAAAGCATCCTCTTTGTTCAGAAACTATTCAATCTGGAATATGATCTCTCCGTGACTTCGCGCTACTTGTGGCAGTAATTTTATCTTTTAGTAGAAAGCCTGCAATAATATTATGTCCTTGGAGGAAAGTGAGATGGAAAAAAAAAAAATTCACATCACAGTGAGTGACTCAAAAAATACAAAAAATTAATATAACAAAACCTTTAGAAAAGGCATAGAAATGTATGTACAAAACTGCTCTTTCCCATTATTTTTTTTAAGGTTTTTACTTGTCTTTTATAGGCGATTTTGAAAAGACGGAAGGAAAGTCTTTCTGCTTCTCTCTATAGAAGCTACTTCAAGGTGGCTATTTGGAGGAAACTGACTTTGTAATGGGAAGATATGGGTAGTTTAATCCACCCCCTCCTCCACAGTGTGACCACTCCTTCTACTTAACCCAAAAGCCTTAGCAGAGGAAGAAGCGATGGGACAGGAAGGCTTGAAAAGTTCTTAAGAGTGGTTTTGTACTCATGTCTAAAAGGAGATTCATGTCACACCAAGAAAAAATCCATAGGGCCTTTGCGTGGAAACAGCAGTGCTGCGAGCAGAACCATGGACTGTTGTGAGGCACTGAGTCCAGGCTCCATGCATGCTCAGTTGCTCAATCGTGTCTGACTCTTTGCAACCCCATGGACTGTAGTCCAGACTCCATGGGCGTCTACCAGTCAGGGTGTGTCAACAGAGGTTCAATCGCTTCTGTGAGGCTAACATGGCCAGTTCCAGTGTCTTCACGGGGGTAAGTAGAAGGTCCTTTCAATCCTGGACTCACAATCACGAAGATCTCAAATTTAAACTGTGGACATTATTTCCAAATGAGGTCACCCATGCAGCTGCAGAGTGAAACTTCCAGGATTGAAAGAAGCTCATTGTGTCATTTTAAATTTGTGTCTTCCCACTGAGACAACATGGAGAGCATTATCAAAGTCCCTGCCTTTGCCACCTGAATTACTGCAAGAACCACTGGAACTGTCTTCCTGCCTCTGCCTTTGCACCCCGCCACCTATTCTCCCAAAAGCAGCCAGAGTGATTCGTTTTAAAATGCAAATATCACAGCTTCGATGGAATGCCTTCCCGTGAAACTCGGAGTAAATCTTGAGTTCCTAGTTTAGCCTATATAGTCCAGCATGATCTGAACTCGAGCCACCTCCTTTCAGCTTCACTGCACTCCAAGGAGACTGACCTTGCTATCTCTGGAACAGGGCAGGGATGTCCCCATCTCAGAGCCTTTGCATCTGCTGTTCCCTAGCTTGAGAAACCCTTTCCCCAGATATTCCATTGCTTCTTGCTTTCTTTTAGGTCTTTCTTCAAAAGTGATTTCTTCAGAAAGGTGTTCTCCACACAACCTATTTAAAAGAACACTTCTGTCACTCTCTGTCCTTGCAGGATGCCTTACTTTTTCTTACACACATATGCATCTGCGTTTATTTAGCTTATTTGCTTTTTATCTTGCTCAAGATAAGAGAATATAAGCCCCATGAAAGCCAAAGACTGTTTTGTTCGCTGCTATATCTCTTGTGCTTAGAATAAGTGCCTGGGACACAGTAAGTGCTCAGTAAATATTTGGGGCCCTGAACAGATGAACTCTTTGGATCATACTGCATATGATGTGGGCCTCCCAGAAGGCCCCAGTGGTAAAGAACCCACCTGCCAATGCAGGAGACTTAAGAGACGTGGGTTCAATCCCTGTATTGGAAAGATTCCCTGGAGAAAGGCACAGCAACCCACTCCAGGATTCTTGCCTGGAGAATTCCCTGGACAGAGGAGCTTTGTGGGCTACAGTTCATAGGGTCACAAAGAGTCAGACATGACTGAAGCAACTTAGCATGCATGCATGGATATGATGTACTAAGAATTTATTTCTTGCATGCATTTTGTAATAAAATCACTAAACTGCTAAATATAGATGCTGGAACATGGTAGCTTGGGGGTTTCCCACCCCACCCCTAGCTTCCAGTCCCAGCCTCCTGCGCTGCAAGGAGCCACGTACATATGGTCGGACAGTCCAGCTGGCTGTCTAAGCCCTTGGCCACACTCTTCCACCCCGCACCCCCTTGTAGCAAACTGCCACCCTCCGGAAACTCCTTTGGTACAGGATGTGTCCACCAGCAACAGGGGTTGCCCTGCTGGGAAGAGGCCACACAGGCCTGGAAGTGAGCACAGACTGTTTGGGTGGGAAACTGGCGCTCTGGGCATCCAAAGCAGGTTCTCTAAGGGAGAGCACGGGCCCTGGAGGACATGTCCTCCAGCAGGGGGAGGGGCGTGGCTGACGGACATGTGGAGCAGGACCCTTTAAAGCTATCTAGCCACTCGTCACTTGTGGCTATTTACATTTTGAATTAATAAAAGTTTGGTGAAATTAACCATTCAGTTCTTGAGTTGCACTAGTTACATTTCAAACGTTCAGTAGCCACCTGTGGCTAGTGATGACCGTATTAGTCACACGGCAGATATACAGTCTTTCCACCATCACAGAAATTTCTAACGGACAGCATTAGCCCTTGAAACCTCTTGCCCAGGTTTAAGTGAAGTCTCCTATAAGCTTTGTTAAACGACTCGATTTATTCAGAAACCATTTACTGAGCATACACTGTGTTCCATGGGCCATATGAGTTACTGCGAAATCAGAAATGGACAAGGCACAATTTCCGTAAAGGACATGCCATCTCAGGCAGGCCTGTGGCTGAATCACAGACAGGGAGTAAAATCGTCATGCCCATCACATGACAGAATCTTGGCAGCGGTTCTATTTAAGCAGCATCAAGCAAACACAGGTGTGCTCCTCAGGGAAAGGAAATACAGGAAAAATAGGGTTAAAGAAGGACAAAACCAATCCAGCAGTTTGTAAATCAAAGAACACTAGACCCAGCACCTCTTACTTAACAGAAACGTCTGCCTTCTGAATTAGACTAGATGTTAGAATGACAGAAACTAGCTCATCTTACTCCGTGAAGTTTGTCTTGCTTTTTAAAATAACTGAAGAGAGAAAGTACAATGGCTGTTTTAAAAACCACATCTTTGAAGTTTTATGTCTCTGTGGTTTAATATTTTTCTGGAAAAAAATTACCTATTTGTATATGTAATCCAAAGTTTCCCCAAGTACATATATATATATATATATATATATATATATTTCATGGTTTCTTTCTTTCAATTCTTTCCCCTAATACAGAACACACAGAAAATTAGAATTCAACTAATTACTCGTGTTCCCACTCAAACTGTCCTGGGGAACCCTGTTTAGAAAAAAATTACCTTACAAAGTTAAGCCTGGATTCATTTTTCTGAATTGGACCCATTTCATTCCAGCAATTTTGTTCCATTCCAGCAAATGTATTAGACAGTCTTGCATAGATATCGTGTGAGAATAAAGGCAAGGTTTGTATAAAAATGCTTACCTGACTTCCAAAATAGTTTCAAGTTTTCCTTCTTAGTATTGTCTAGCCATAAAATCTAAAACATACAAAGAATCCTTACAGAAGCTTTTGAGAAAACAAAAGTCAAGGCTAGGTTGCAGGACTTTGGGACTTAAGTTTACTTAATCATTAGTTTTGTTTATGCTCCTAATTAGCGTTAAATTGTTAACTGGTTGTTCATTTCACAGAAACTTTTGATAATTGGCAGCTGTCAGTCAGGCAAGTTTGAAACATGTTATTCTGAAAGTGTAAAGACACGTTCAAATACGCATTTTCTCTTGGGGGTGAATGCCTCAGCCAACAAAACACCATGCCTATTGCAGTAAATTTCTCATCATTATCACGGATACAATATATCATCTAATGATATTGTCTAAAAAAACTAAATTGCCATTTATAATCTATTAACAATTCCACACATGCTACTAAAAACAGATTTTTGCCTTTGTTTTGTCTAGATTCTCTATCCTAGAATTTCCATATGCTTCCTAGAGGTACACATTACATATTGTAGTATTGTATGTCCACACCACTTGATGGATTTTATTAAGTCCACATTCACTTTTCTGTTTTTGCAGAATATCTATTCAATTTCAGGATATTTATTTTCATAAATTTTAAGCATATTTAATATGCACAGGCAATTAAATGCTTTAATATCATTTCCTAATAGACTAACGTTAATGAGTTTATTCTGGAAACATTACAAACCAGCTTAATTCTATTTAAATGGCCTATAAGGAAGATTTATTTGGGGTGAAGAGAAATTTTGCCTTTAGAGAATTGGTGAATGTGTTTCACTTTCAGTAAAATATCAGAAAGATTATATCCATAGTTCTAAGATGAGATCTTCATTTATTGATTATTTTGGAGATTCATAAACTTCTCTAGTTCGATCCCTCTTCTTCATAAATGACACAGATCTGTAGAACATCATTGTTACTGTCTTGTTCTATTAAATACATATTTTAATTTCCTTTCAGCATAGTACTGTAAGTTGAATTGAAAGCTCAAACTATCATTTATCCTGAGTGCCAAAAAACTTGTGTGGTCCAGAAAAAGTAGCTATTCACAAAGCCATATTTCATTGTAACATTACCTCTTATAGAGTAAAAACAAACTTTCAAATTTAAAAATAAAAGACTGGAATATACTATTAGCCTGGCCTGTATCCAGACATATTGGCTAGACCTTTTTTTTTTTCCCTCATTCATTGCCCAAACCTCAAGTTCTAAAACTTTCATATACTTCTGCATTTTAAAGAGGGGTTTGGTATGTTTTTGAAAGACTAGTCTTAGTAGAAACATCATAATTTTTTCAAGAAATAAATTCTACCCTTGCCTACATGGTTAAAACAACTGATAAATTTATAGGTAAAGATCAGTTTACTCAACTCTGCTACTCTCTCTCAGTGTGCTCAGTTATTCTAGGATTCTAGGCTTCTAACTTGGGGACCCAGAACTTTGATTCTCTGCGGAATCCATGTTCAGGAAGTATAACACACTTGCTTTCCTATTAATGTTATCCTGGAAGCAAGTTTGCTAGAATTACCACCAGAAATGAACGCAAGCTGAGACTCTTCAGTGTTCACCTGAAACCATCACATTGTTATCAGCTGTACCCCAATACAAAATAAAAAGTTTAAAAAAGAAAAAAAAAGTAAAAAGAATAGTCCTAACTGCCACTCTTTTCTCCATATTATACTGGTGCTTGCCAAACTTCATCTTTCAGTACTGGGATACCAAGTATTTTGGCATTGCTTTGTTTGGGGAAAAGAGGTTTGGAGGAAACAAAGGTTCCAAAAATTACAAAATAAAAGTTTGAATGAAACAAAGGATTTCTCAGATCTAATAGAGTGGAACAGGCCTCCCTGGGACATGAAGATACTTAAGATGGCTCAAAGCAGAAAAATATAGTAGGCTAAGCATACAGTATGGGCTTCCCTGGTGGCTCAGCAGTAAAGAATCCTCCTGCAGTGCAGGACACCAGGGTTCAATCCCTGGGTCAGGAAGATCCCCTGGAGGAGGGCATGGCAACCTCCGGTATTCTTGCCTGGAGAATCCCATGGACAGAGGAGCTTGGTGGGCTATAGTCCATGGGGTTGCAAAGAACTGGGCATGACTGAGTGACTAACACACAACACACAAGTATACAGTAGATTCTCAAGAACTGTTTGGATGAATATATAAATGAATGAATGAACACATTGAGTGTGAGAAGTGTTAACAAACTACTTTATGGAATTTTTCTAAGGTTAGAGAGCATTTCTGATATAAATTTTTCAGGTGCCTGCAGCATCCAATGGTTTCATGTAACTTATGAACCCAACATAAATATTTGCTATTGTGACTGAAAAAAGAAATGAAGAAATACAGCTTTTTAATAATTATATTTCTTGAAGTGGCATGTGAGGAGAACCCCACTGCCCTTTACACTTGTTTACTCAGGAACTAGTTTTCAAGGGCATATAGAGGCATCCTCACAGCCACCATAGTTGGATGTGAGTTGGGTTAATGTTATAAAAATGAAAGTGACAGTTGCACCAAGACAGCACATTATCTGGGCTTCCCTGGTGGCTCAGATGATAAAGAATCCACCTGCAGTGCAGGAGACCTGGGTTCGATTCCTGGGTTGGGATGATCTCCTGGAGGAGGGAATACTCACTCCAGTATTCTGGAGAGTCCAGAGGATTCTCCGGAGAATCCTCATGGAGAGAAGAGCCTGGTGGGTTACAGTCAGTGGAGTCACAAAGAGTCGGACACGACTGAGTGACTAAGCACAGCACAGCACATCATCTATGGCTAATATCTTAACTACCCAAAATAGAAGAGAAATATACTATGGCATGTGGGCTGCTGGAAAGATATGATGCTCGGAGGCATTCTCGTGGAGGCTCTTTTTTGGTGGGAAGAGAGAGAAACATCCTTGACTTCAGGTCCATCTTCTCTTTTTGGTGGTAAACATAGTGCCAGCTTCAACACGACACATCACTGCTCTGAGAAGACCACAGAAGGGACCCAAGTGTGTACTGCCTGGCCACCAATGTCTCCCAAGGGAGATGCCCCCAAGAACAGAGGATTCATTACAGTCTTGGCAAAACACCAGCTCACACCAGCTGTGTGTGGGACTGCTCAGCCTCTTGCCCGGCTAAGAAGCATAGACGTCGTCAGTCTTGCTTGGCAGGTTTTCATAAACTCTCTGCTAACCTAGAGCATTCATTCTTGGACTTCTAGGGAAACAGAGTTGTTTAATCCTGAGTTCTTAAAGGCAAACATATTTTCTTTTCAAATCTACTCCTGGAATTTATGAGCTTTGGAAAGCAACATTCACAGCAGATTTGAGATTTCCATTTTTGGTAAAGGCCAAGTGAGTGGTGTGAGTTCCATCTATTACCTGTTATCCGAATCCACCAAATCAGGAGGTAAAATAGGGGGTTAGCGTGGGGGGCAGGGTGGGAATCTGTTACTTCAGTTAGATTTACAGGGAGTCCTTGTAAACAGGGTGCTAAAAAGTGTGTTGGATTTTTTTTAACCTTTTGTGACACACAACAGAGCTGTGAAATCAGTGAATTAAATAGTTCCAGTCCCCTGGGCACACATGAGCAATAGCATAAAAATGGACAGCACCCATTATAACATTACTGCTATGGAGCAGATGGACAGCTTCGGTTTCAGTCTTTTGTCCTTACTTCAGAATGGGGCAGAACTGGGAAACGACTGTAAATTTTCTCAAAAGAGATGAATAGGAAAGCTGTTAACTTTTTTCTTATTAATAAAAGCAGCCTGGAAAAATTCCAAATTACACATTTTGCAGCTCTTTGACTGCAATTCTTTAGCTTTTGCTGCAAAACATCTGTAGGTGGTTAAGCATTTCCCACCCTCATTCCCCAAAATGGAATATCTCATTCCTGGCAAGACGTCCAATGCCCGAGAAGACATATGTTTACCAAACCAGTTCCCTGCCATATGTGTCCCACAGTTTATCCAGAGCATGATGCATGGGAGCTGATTGGCTTAGCTTGAGAGACTCAGAGATGGAAAACAAGCAGGAAACAGACTGAGAAAGAAGTCAATGATGGGGAAAGGGTGAGAGAGAGGAAGAAGAGAAAGGAAAAGGAAATGAGAGTTACTTTTTATTTTCTTCATTTTCCTTTTAAAACTTAATCTCTTCCTTTTTCAGTGAATGTTAATAAGAAAATTTCTGGGTCATATTGTAGTGCTTTTACTGCTACTAGGTAATTTCCAAAATTATAGAATGTCAAAATAGCAAAGGTGTCATACAGATGAACCCTAACACTTGAGATATTTTGATATCTAGTCATCTCTGATTTTTTCTATGAATGTGATCAAATTATCAAATAGAACAAACATTAATAACCACTTGAGTTTAAATTTTAATTTTGGACCTATAAAAAGTTGTAAGTTTGTCATATTTTGACAAATTCCAAGAGAGCAAACCTCAAATGCAAAATAACTTTGCTGGACCAAATGAGTAATTCTAACCATCAAAGGGGAAGATAAAAAGGTTGCAAACATGGTACTTAGATTCACTGAAATAACTCTAAATTTTAATTCCACAGAATAATAAAAATATCCTTTTAGCCAGCAAAAATAAGGCTGACAAAGGAAAATGTATACTTTTTTTGAAAGTTTCTATTCTGCACATTAATTAAGATATTTTGACAAAAATACAACATATCAATGGGGCAAACTGCTGGTAGTAAATAGTGTCTAGATATTAATAAGCAAGTATGTTGATAATTCCCTAGAGCAGTTAACAGTTTTTAAAAAATAATTTGACATATGAAAAATAATTTGAAGGACTCCAAAAGACAAAATTCTGATGTAAATACTAGATGTAAAACTAATATTGCTAATTATTCAGTCTTCCATAGCCAAACCACATTACTCCTATGATGAAAAAAAATTTAAGAGAATTGACAGTGTTTTACCCATTCTAGTTTTACTACCATTTAGACTCTTCACAAGCAATGGATTAAACTGGGGTAAAGTTGTGGAATAGCAGAAATGTGTCACCTCAAGCACACAAATTCCCATCAAGTTTATGTATTATCTTCTAAAAAGCTTTTGCTATTTAATAAGATTTAGTGTCTTACTTTTAATCTCATATTGCAGTTCCTGGGGGAAAAAAAAGAAAAGGAAGGGAGGAAGGAAAGAAGAAGATCTAGCACTCTCCACCATGGTGCACTGTTGTCATGGGTTCACAAAATGAGACATCACTCCCACCAGTAAGTAAACAAGATGCTTAAAGAGCACTTGGGAGACATTCTGACCTTATAGTATTGTTAGCTGCAGAGGGTTTTAAATAAGCAAATGGTTTGTGGTTTTAATATAACATAACCTAGCAAAAGAAAAGAAAGTTAGACTGATAGCTGCTTCTGTGTATTCATTCAGCAACTTTAGAGAAATTTAAAGTTGCATATCTCTTTTTCTTCTCTACTTTCACATTGCATATCAATTATTTTTATATCATTAACAGAAATTGCCATTAGAATTATTAGTTCCTGTTTTTCTATGGCTATAATCATACTTCACAAGTACTAGTTATTTATAGAGAACAATAAATGTTCTTCATGTTCTTTGGGGTCTTTCAGCAGATATTTGGAACATGACACTTAATATCATAGCCATTAATAATATTTCATATTTGTGGGGTTTCTTTTTGCTTTGCTTTGCTTTGATTTTGTTTGCTTTTTAGTTCCTTAAAAGCAACGTTTGCATGTGTTTCAGACTAAAATGTTAAAATTTCATTACAGTAATGAAAACAAGTTCACCTGATTATAGTAAGTCAATATCTTATAAGGATAAAGGAATGGTGATTAAAACCTTTAGATTTGTTTTTCAAAGGAGAAGAAAAATACATAGATTACTCAGAATGGACTATTGAGCTCTGTAGATCAAACTTAAGAATAAAAGTCTGTCCTTCAATTAACTTTTCCAACTTATATGTGACGAAAAACTTCTGATAATCAAGATAGCTTCAATTTTAAATACTTCTGCCAGACACAGAGAACAGTGTGCAGTTATGTCTGCATGCATCCTATGAAAAAACATGCACACCATTCTTTTGGAGGAGTTTCTCCTCTGTGTAGTTGTAGAAAGGTCCTAACACAAGACATTTTACATATTCCATTTTGAATGAATGGATGGATCAACAATTGGCAGTTACCAAAAAATGATCTAGTGAGTTTCATAAATTTGGTTTAAAATAGTGGATAAAGTAATGCAGATTAGGAGGGAAATCCATATTCCAAGACAGCAAAAATACTGATACTGACTGACAGATTAATATAGTACAACTATTGTACAAGTTTATAAATTTTCTTACTCTAAATTTCATAGCAAAGAGTAATTAACTGGGAGAGGGGGTAGAGCTAGAATGCTTGATGAAGATAAAATGTAGCTGAAATATAGATGCACAAATGAAATGATTTTGCAATAAGTCTGGATCTACAAAAATCACACGGGAAGGTTCAGGTTTGTTTCTAGTCACTCCAAATAGATCTTTCTCAGTTTAATCTGTAAATTACTGCTACACTGCAGGCCTACACAGGAATCACTGCAGTTCCTTGTGGGGACTATCTTATTTCCATTCTCCAGATGCAGGTTTTCTCCTTTCTCTACTGTTTCAAGAACTGTAAGTAAGCAGGGCTCTAAAATTCAAGTTCAGTGTGCAGAGAGTTAATTTAAATTTGATAACAAATGGCTCTGCTTTTGAAATGAATGTAGCCTGGCAACTTCAACTGGGAACCCTTCGAGGGCCTCAATTATGTATGCAGCTTCTTTGAGAAATAGTTTCACACATCTGACCCAAGGCCCACTATGTTGTTGCCATGAAATAAAACTGTACGTGGGCATTGTTTCATTTCTGTACCGTCTACTCACTGCCAGACTCCACTCCCTTCCCCCATCCTGTGCATGCATGCACACGCACGCACACACACACACATACACACGCACACAAACTCCTTTATTGTCATTCTGCTTCTATTTTTCTAGTAGAGTGAATGTATCAATATAATTATCATAAGCATAATGGCCCCTGATTACTTTTTTTGTTATAAAAATATTCTGATGCTAACTGCTAAACTGTTCCGGTCAAAATCAGGAGTGGGAAACCTAAAAGATAAGCAAAGGGTTAAACCACCCACCCCATTTCATTTTTTTCAAAATGGCTGCTTTGTCTGTGTGCATACACCAATAGCAAATGTCCTTCTGTTATTGTACAGCCAATTTGATGTGTCAAGTATTCATATGCTAATAACGGTACAGTTTCTCACTTTTTCACAGATAAATGGTAAAGATTGTTACAGACAGTGAAACACAAGAATAAACAGCTTTTATTTCAGACGCGATAAATTACTTTCCATTCAAATAACATGTGACACACGCTGCTGACCATTTTGTTTCTATTCACTGTTGGTTTGCCTTCTGGGTGTGTTTTTTTAGAATAGTTTGAAAATATTTAACAGATATGGACAGAGTTGTTACTAAAGACTTGATTGCATTAATTTGCTTTGTAGTCATTTCATCACTGGAAGTTCATTTTTATGCTCAGTTATTACAGTCTGAGAAAGTTTGATGGAAAATCTGACACTGTTTTCCTAATATGGTACAATCAAGTCTTTTTAAAGCTGGGTAATGACAGTATTTGAAGAATGGATATCTTCCTTTCCAGGTTAGCAGAAATGTCATTTAGTAAATAAAATCCCTGCTAAGAATATCACCTAAAAAGAGACACTTGAATGAAATGTAAGTTGTTCTTTCAGAACAAAGTAGAATTATTTGGTTTTCTGATGCGTAAATATGTCCTTTTAAAAAAGGCTGAGTAGGTTAAATATATACAATTAAAACATATGTGTATTGTTAGAATGAACAATTAATGCAGAAATGGGGATTTAAGTGTGTGTTTGGTGGGAGGGGAGTGGTGGTGAGGGATGAATAATGGTCCTTAAAGAAATATTTTAAAAAGAATGTACTCATGAACAGGCATGCATTGATGACAGAGTTGTAAATCAAAAGAAACACTTCTGATTTATTTTCCACCAATTTAACGAAAATGAGCTTATACCGTCTTGAGTTGTAATACATTTCCTTTAGGGACAAAAATCAGAAAACTTAAGAAATAAAGCTGATGATTCTTCTACCTACTTCTTAAATTCACTTTATTGTGCCTAGATTATTTGTCTGAACTTTATATATGATCACTATTTAGTCTATACTGAGTCTTCTATTGTTACTTATGCTTGATTTGGTTGTATCTTTAGGTGGGGAAAGACATAAAATTAAAAAACAAACACACAAAAAAGTAGCTGGATCCACAGCTAGGCTTAAAGATCACAGATTTTAAAAGTGGGAAGCACAAAAGTCTTTTCTTCCTAATTGCTCAAACTTAAATACATGTGTACACATACACGGATCCAGACAAAATCACATTAAAGAATTTCCAGAAGCACAACCCTTGATCACATCAAAGTGAGACATTAAGGATTCCAGAGGTAACTATGACATCAGGCCAGTGAGGCTGCAGCTCCCTAATAGTGTAATCAGCAGACTACGTTTTTACACAATTCTAGTACAAA
The DNA here is from genome assembly GCA_006410935.1 of Redunca redunca. Lineage (NCBI taxonomy): Eukaryota > Metazoa > Chordata > Mammalia > Artiodactyla > Bovidae > Redunca > Redunca redunca. The sequence goes on along the minus strand of SJYQ01005175.1, from coordinate 665,354 downwards.
AACTAGCCTTTTAAAGGCAGTCCTATAATTTCAGGCCTTTTCTCCAAATTCCAAAATACCAGAGATGACTGTTATATCATATCAATGAAGAATAATGCAGGCAAGTGACTGATTTTATATCAAACATGGACAATCAAGGGGTTTTTCTTCTATAGGGCCATACACAGAAGCTAATAAAACTTGTTCCCCCTTCCTTCCCCTCTAATGCCATCATTAAACCTATAAATTAATAGGATCAACTTTCAATATCTATTTTAAATATTCCCCTTTATATATGTTATTAATAACATTAGTTTGCTACAAGAAGAGTAGTTAATGGCAGATGAGAAACTAATTTTTACTTTATGGGACACCCATCAAAAAGTGACTGTAAGCTAATTTATCAAAATTGAAATAAAGTAGGACACCAGTAACTATTTCAAGAATTAATTTAAAATGTGATATATGCCACACATGCTGCATTGCTCGGCTTGTGTTATTAAATGTTTCTTAACTAATTATAAAGACTAACTGGAGAAGTTTTTACCCATTGTTTCTTTTCTTCTCCCATCTCGTCTCTCTTCATCATTGCAAATACAACCAGGCCTCGATCAGAGCTCTGAATTTTCTATTTTCTCCCTGTTAATTCTTGGTTTTAGTGTAATTGGCACAATGGTCACAAACACAGGAATATACAACAGGAACTTGGGGTTTCTTTCGTTGCCTATTTTGGTAGCTCCTGTCACTTCACCCTCAAACACCATTTTCATTTACTTTGGGAACTGTCCTGTTAAGGACAGAGGTTTGAATTACAGTGTACACACAGTTACTAGGGGCTAGCACAGAATGTGTCAGCTGTATGTGATATCAGGTCTTTCATAAAACACTCCTGTATACCAACTCCAGGCAAACTGACCTGGGCTCAGGGAGTGGCAGCCTACGCTCAGTCACCGGGGTTTCATTCTAATGGAGGCTTCAATACAAAAAACAAGTAGAATGGAATACCAAAACGCCAAGGGGCTACTGATGGTCGGGAGGAAACGAGGCTTTTGTGTTTTGCCTCAAAGGTTCAGGTTGTGTTGGTTTCTGCCATACATCCACGTGAACCAGCCACAGGTATACACAATCCCCTCCCTCAAGAGCCTCTCTTCTACACCTCCCTCCCCAATCTCACCCCTCGAGGTTATCACAGAGCAATTATCCTCCAATTGAAAATAAATACATTTTTAAACAATAAAATGTATTAAAGAAAACAACAGCAACAAGAAAAGGTACAGGTTGGAAGTGTATGTTGTAAAACACCCTGTAATTCACACTGGCTAACTAATTTGGAAGTAAGAATTAACAGCTTTCTTTTTTAAGAAGTATGAGAATGGTGTTTTGAGGTTTCGAGTTTGCCTGTATACAACTTCTCCAATTCATTTGTATTCTCTGCCAAGAGTTTTCAGTCTGTCATTTAAAAGAAAAAGTATTATATAGACAAGCCCTATTATATAGGGCAAGCAAAAAAATGACGGCATGGCTAAGTACCATAAAAAGTCACTGAGCCTCTGAGTTCCCTGAGTAAAATTATATTCAAAAGCTGAGGATGCTTTCCATGTTGAACTGCCTACATCCGTCTGTGCCTACCAGCTGAATGAAACAGTGCGACACGCTTGCTTCTTCTCCTTGTAATCAAATCAACCATGAGGTGTTTCATATTTTGGTACAAAGGACACTCTACAAAAATAAATTCTCTATACTCATGTGGTGTAAATGTCTGTTTCTTGGATCTCTAGATATAGCAGAGTTTCTGAGTATCGTGCTGGTGTATTGTTTAGGTTATTGCACATACAAAGGAAAACGGAGACTCAAGGCAACGGTCAATATAAATCATGTGGAAAATCTTACATCTGGCCTTAAATATCTATATATTTTAAGCAAGAAACTTATTTCACCTTTCTCTGAAAGTGGAGAAATAAAATCTCCACAGGTTCTATGTTACTAAAAGATGACGAATTTGTAGACGTGTAATTAAAAATTTTGTCTCAAGTGAATTGCAGTGTGAATTTAAGTCCAAGACTATCAGGATAAGAAAACATTGCCACTAAGGGCAAATCTGCAAATATTACAGACAATGAAGAATTGAGGCATTGTCTGAATAATGCAAGCTTTGAAAAGTGACTCTTGAAATATGCACTGGGCCCAGGTTATCTGGATAAGGATCTTAATTATTTACTTTCTATATCCAAACTGACTGTATCTGAATTCATTCACCAGTGGTTTGAGGATCGTTAAATACGGCGAACCTAACAAACAAGCATATCCCTCAAGCTCTCAGATTGGTATTTTCTGCATCCATCTTTGAAGGAGCAAAACCCCGACCAGGAGAGACTCTGTCATAGGCAGAGAGGCAAGAGATCAGATTTCCTATAACCTGTTTGCCATATATAAAAGCTGATGGTTTTGCTGGTTTGGGCCACAGAATGAAAGTCATGTTTTTTCTTCTGTGCAGTCACAGGAATGAGGAGTCCTGTGAGTCAACAACAAGCAGAGCTACAAAGGAGAGCAGGACTAATGAAAAGAGGGTAAGGGGCCTTCTCTGCCTGCTTCCACATTGATGCGCCACCCTGGATAGCTCATTAGGGTACTCAGCAGAATAAAAGCGTCCTTTAAATAAAGCTTCCTTGTTCCAAAAGAGTGTATTCACCACCTCACGCATGTCCAAGATAGGAGCGCTTTCTCCTTGGAGTCTGAATGAAACAACCTGTAATCATTTGTATGGAGATGTTGCTAAACATATTTGTAACCTCAAAGAGGTCCTCATTCACTGGGACAGGAACAAACTCAGAAGAGATGGATTTTCCCAAGGGTACCACTTCTATTTAGTGTGTTAGTACCTTTGTAACCTATTGGACTGAGGGCACTGTGGGAACAGCCTAGAGAGACTTCACCCTTTGCACAGAGAAAAGGAATCTAAAGGGACAGGAGCCCTGTGGCAGAAAAAAAAAAAAAGAGAGAACAAAAGTGACTCATGAAGGTTTAATGGAGCAGGCACCTAACTAAACAATAATTATAGCTTCTCCACGATGTTGTCAGACAGCCAGTCCCAGGCTGCATTTTGGAACCAAGGGTTAGCGTGTGAAAATAGAAGTCATTCTAAATAGAAGGGAAGCCCAGGAATTGGGGGTGGTGTTCATGACTGTATTACTTCTGTGGCAACACACTGCTTTGAGTTACATGAACGATATTCACGTGTGTCTTGGCGATGCCGCTTTCCTCCTTTAGGTTTGAAGTTACAAAGCTGTAGGATTAGTCTTACCTGCCAAAGAGAACAATGGGGGTGAAGTGACACAAGCCATGAGAGCTTTCCTGAATAAGGGATGCTGTGCTTGACCTACAATGGCTTCAAAACAACAATGATTACTAGAGGTGGTGGAGGAGGAGACATCCTGTAGCCTTGCGCTGAAAAGTTGCAAACCTTTTAGGGCTAGTCAAAATTCCTGCAGAGCTTCTCCAGTGAAAGTGAAAGGAAAGGACTTCAGTCATGAAGAGTGATCTCACACAGGTGAAATCTCGAGCGAAAAAAGTACTTTAGGATAACCGTCCTATTGATTTAATATGAGACTGAGTTTATCAACTGCTTTTGGAGGCTGGCTGCCCTAATATCAGTGATACACTGAGCAGTTCCAGTTTCTTCCTTGTTGAAGCTAGTGGTGAGGATGCTTGAGGAGGAGAAGAATGCAAGTATTTACTTTAGATGTCATTTTCAGATTGAAAACTTCTTATAAATATTATTGGTAAAAATAATCGTTTAGGTCAATATTGCTCAACAGGACTGATTTTTGGATGAGCTCCAAAGCGTATCTACTGGGAAAGTGAGACCCCTTAATAGGAAGAATCTTCCTGTGGCCTGGGTCACTTGGCTCCTACAGGACTTACTCCTGGCCAGCCTGCTGGTCCCCCTTTACCTCTGGGAAGGAGAGATTTGCAACTGAGCAGATGCTTTACATTAACAAGTGGCCAAGCTATTGGCTAGTTCTTGGCATTTAGTTATCAACATTCTTTCACCAACTTGGCACACAGTCTGGAGGCCATGTGAAATATGACAGAATGAAATATTCAGTCATTTTATCACAATTTACATTTTACCACAACTAAAAAAGGCATCAGTGAAGACGCTAGATGTAACTCCAGCTTTGAACTCCAGCTGAATTTTCAGCTTTCATATTAAGAAAACCATAATTATTCAATCTTCAAAATATGTTGCTGCCTGAACACTGGGAAGGCTGGAAGAATAAATTCAGTGCTGATAGATGCAATTTTGTGCATGTATAACTTGGGTAAAAATAGACCTAATTTTAAGACATGAAAAAATGTCATATGTGTGGACATATATAGTCACACACATACAATATATAGATACGGATACAGACTGATATATATGTATATATAGATATGATGTATATGTATATATGCTGCTGCTGCTAAGTCACTTCAGTCGTGGCTGACTCTGTGCGACCCCATAGATGGCAGCCCACCAGGCTCCACCATCCCTGGGATTTTCCAGGCAAGAACACTGGAGTGGGTTGCCATTTCCTTCTCCAATGCATGAAAGTGAAAAGTGAAAGTGAAGTCGCTCAGTCATGTCTGACCTCACGACCCCATGGACCGCAGCCTACCAAGCTCTTCCACCCATGGGATTTTCCAGGCAAGAGTACTGGAGTGGGGTGCCATTGCCTTCCCCGATATGTATATATAGATATATAGAAATAGATATGCAGATAGTAGAGATAATAGGTATTTTTTGTTATATGCATACTTTAAACAACTAGAGATTTTATTTCAATCATGCAAATTGTATCCAAATGTATACACTACTATGTATAAAATAGATAACTGATGAGAACCTACTGCATAACACAGGGAACCCTACTCAATGATCTGTGCTGACCTAAATGAGGAAGGAAATCTAAAAAACAGTGGGTATATGTATATGTATATGTATAGGTATGACTGATTCACTTTGCTGTGCAGCACAAACTAACAAAACATTGTAGAGCAACAATATTCTAATAAAAATGTTTTAAAATAAAATAAAGTGTGTCCAAGTATATAAAAGGAAGAAAATCAGCAACCACTGATTACTTTTACTTAACTCATGTGAGCACTGGTGAGAAATCCTGACTAATGCTTGAACAATTAAAATTGCATTAAGTTTTAGATGCAAACATGTGTATTATGATACTAGTATTCAAATAACAATAATACTAGGATCTATAAATGTAAACTACCTGCTATTGAAGGAGGTATATAATTTTTTTTTTAAATCGTAATTTTAAAGGATCATGTGACTTTGAGAACACACATTTTTCTTGGCCCTTTCTAGCTTGGTGACAAAGAAAGGTAGAATTTTTTTACTTTTAGTTTTAAGAAATTCAATAGTTAGAAGATCTGTGCCTACTGTCTGATTGGTTTTTGGACGTCTGTAAAGGGAACACCCCACTGATAGGAAGTACCTTTCTCAGTGACCCAAGAATCTACCTGGAGGAGCTACTAAGAGTAAGCCAGGAGATGACTTTGGGAGCATGAGATGTGACTTTTGTAAAGCAGAAGGGAGACAGGAGACCATATTCGCAATCACTTTCCATCATACAAACACATGGCCCTGAAATCTTCACACATGACTTTCTAAAGTGGGCAAAGAGACATAACAGGATTATATCAGAAAAAAGCCATAGACCCAGAGCTCCGTCTTTAGCAGGGAAGGGGAAATCCCAATCCCTTGCTAAACTGACAAACTGAAAAACTGAATGTTTCAGTTTTAGAATTATCTCAAACTGTGTTCTTATTAAAATCAATTCCAAGGTGAATGAAAGCTATTTTAAATGCCTAAAACCCTAAAGTTCTCTTTGGATATATTCACTTTGGGGGTGATTTTCCTAATCAATAATAAAGTTTTTAAGTACAAAACTGACTTTAAACCCAGATGATTAGAATAGTGGCCTAGAAGAACCTGAACTTTGGAATCTACCTCTTATTACTAATATATTCAAATATAGGAAAACTATAACACGCAAGACCTCTCCACTAAAAGAGCTTTCCTGTAGGTACCTAATTTAGAGACAGTATTGTTAACAATGTTGACATTTAAGTGGCCATAGCTAAAGCTTTGCAAAGAATATTCCATTACAATAAATGTGAAAACCTACAGCTTTTCTTGGTGTTCAACAGAATATAAGTATGTTGGTTGACTGTGAAGGTTGAAATGACTTTCAGAACTAGAAAGTTTACCTGTAATCTGAACAAAGTACTTCTTAGAGAAAATCCTGTGATACAATAGGACTACAGTAGGGCTTCCCTGGTGGCTCAGACAGTAAAGAATCTGCTTCCGATGCAGGAGACCCAAGTTCGATCCCTGGGTTGGGAAGTTCCCCTGGAGAAGGGCATGGGAATCCACTCCAGGATTCTTGCCTGAAGAACTCCATGAACAGAGATGCCTGGTGGGCCACAGTCCATAGGGTCACAAAGATTCTGACATGACTGAGCAACTAACACTTTCACTTTCTTTCTTTCACAATAGCAAGAAAATTCATGGCATACGGGTCCACTTCCCTGAGCTCTGGACCTGGCACCAGGGTTAGTTATACATGACCACATTTTCCTCTTCACAGAACTAGTCCACTTTCAAGACTCTAGCCCTCCTCTGCTTCAAGAATATTCTAATTGGATGCCCCATTAGGTTAAACACAATGTTTCTATACTTGAGTGGACCATATCATCCACAAGTCCCTCCCTCCACCCCCAAAAAGCAATCCCAAACTCTTTCCCTTTCCAGGTGGATCAGCTGACAAGTACAATCAGTTTTTAATTTTTTGTAATAACTCACTTCCTAAGCTTTCATCCATGACTGTCATTAGACTCAAGTAATACCCAAACTGTTGATACTCTTCCAAGAAGTTTTTCTGTTTCTCTCTACTCTATTTAGCTTGACTTCACTGACAAGCTAATCCCCAGAACTTTACTTTTTAGTTGGCAACTCTTTTGCTAAAAACTCTCCATGTCTGTCACTCCCTCCTAAGCCTGGGAAATAATGACTCCCACAAGCAACTGATTTCCTGTTTCTTCTCATGACCAGTGCCTGAGTGTCTGAAAATGCCTGGTCATCCCAGCTCTCCTTTTTAACACAGGCTACCACTCTCTCCTTTCCCATCGTCTTTGCCTCCAGTATCTCATTGGGTACAAATTCCTCCACGAATGTTTCAGTGACATCATCAGTCTTGTCTGCCTTCTACTTTACTTGGTACATAAGCTTCATCAGGGCAGATCATGCAATTCAGAGATTACCTGTGGGGCTTCAGCCACAGGAATTCATCAATATTTCTAATTTGTTCATTTGAATTACAGGAAAATATTTTACACTATCATGATTTCAAAAAGCTGCAAGACCCTAAAAAGTCATCTATTGGAATTTACTGATTAAATCACATATTTAACAGAGAGTAGGGCTGAGTGCAGAGAGGGCAATGGCACCCTACTCCAGTACTCTTGCCTGGGGAATCCCATGGACAGAGAAGCCTGGCGGGCTACAGTCCGTGGGGCCGCATAGTCAGACAGGACTGAGTGCACGCGTATGTGCACAAACACACATACATACACACACTTAATATATCAGACTGTCGTTTATCTAAAATATAATCCTTTAAAATAGTTTTATTTCGAAGACTTGACACAATGTCTGTAAGGCATTACATTAGTAGATGGGGATAAAAGTTTGAAAATACAGATGCAAAACAGTTTGAGTAATAAAATATCCATGCTATAACTAAGTAGGAGACAGGATTTGAAACCATCTCAATAAGAATCCAAAGAATAATTCATACAAAATCCTCCTCCTAGATCCAGTTTTTGTCAAAAGAAAATATGAAATTCATATCTATTTCATAACTTTGTTAAAATTTTGTCATAAATCTAATTTTCATGATTTTTTTGTGAGACAATTATAAATTATGAGCCTATAAAGCATGATTGCCCATTAAATACTGTGTTGAGAAAGGAATAACTAGATTCTCTTCTCTCCCTTGACTCTTCCAGGACTACCCACCTAGTCTAGTGTTAAAAACAATTCTTTGTTGGTAAAAGTTCTTTGCATGTAACTTCAATTTGGTTATCATCCAAAATTATAGTGGTTTAACCACACTGGATTTTATATTACTATATTATATACATAAAGGAATATCATCCTGTATGCAAAATCTTCATATTACAAAACACAGTATGTGAAGGGGAAAAATCATTCTTTCTGAGCTTTGCCAACTTTCTTGGCACACAGTTTAAATATGAGCAGGTCAAATCATGTTAGAGTGCCTCTGTCTCCAGTAATACATATATATATATATATATAAAGTTTTTATAAAGTGATTTTCACTTTGAGAGTATTGTTTAAAATTTTAATTTATTTATTTGACTGCACCAGGTCTTGGTTGTGGCATGTGGGATTTAGTTCCCTGACCAGGGACTGAACACAGGCCCCCTGCTTTGGGAGCACAGAGTCTTACACTGGACCACCCGGGAAGTCCCTTTCTCCAGTAAAATGTATTTTATAGTAGCAATCTCTATGGTGAGATCACATTATATACATATCTCTTAAATAACCAGAAAATAGTTGTGTTTGTGTAAAAAGAATACAAATAAGAGGAAAACAAGCTTGGATTGTAATTCTGATTATATAAAAAAAACTTGCTGTATGATTGTAAGCAAGAAAACTCTCTGAGCCTGTTTCCTTTTTTAAAAAAATAAGATACAGGTGGCATTAAGTTCTACCTATGTGAAAAGGCAGGGTATCTACCTTAAAAATAAATCTTAAAGCTAAGAAATCCACGTGCGTTTTAAGAAAGAGTAGCATATAACAATATAGTAATTTGGTTTACGTTAATCTTTCAGTAAGTGAGACACAGCTGGACAGCTAAAGATTGGGAGGAGGCCAAGACAGGAAATGCTCTTTCCAGTTCTTCCTGCATTATATTAAGTGACCATGGGCAGGTTATTTAGATTGTCTCTGTCTGGGTGTGTCCTGTGGTATCAGGGAGCTGTCAGAATGTCTTTTTATTTTTCAAATTCTCACAAACTTAGAAAAATGAAGTCCTTTGAAAACTCCAAATATCCTTATTAGTTATTTTACAACAATTAAAATCACGTAATGTAAGAATTTTTTTTTAACTATTCACAGGCCAGGCAGATTTAGACTAAAATAAATCAATTCAACCGAGTGAGAAATTTGAACAATCAAATTGGCTATTTCATATTGTATAGATCTCTTGACATGATTCATTTACTGATCTGTATGGAGGGTGTGCATTTCTTTATTTCCTTCTTCCCCCTTAAAGCCCAGCCCTCCCAGGGATTCTTGTGGTACTCTGCCCTGGGTCTCAACCATTTCTGTGCATATTGACCTGACTTACCGCTGCCAGCATCTCTCCACCTGAGGGCTTTCCTGAATAGCGAGGCCTTTCCTCCATGGCTGTTAACAGATTGGGAATGCCCAAGGACTAATGGCTCTACTGAGTAGCCCTTCTCCAAGGCAAGAGTAAACACTTGAGCCCCCTCTCAGATGTGAGTGAGTTCTGCACGTTCCCCAGCGTTCTCTAGTGGATTGAGTTCTGGTTGCCCACACCCTTCACTGAATATCTTTCCCGCTTTGTGCCACCCTTCCACTTCCCTCGAGTGCTTTCAGGATCATCTACTAAATAAACTATTTAGAAACAAATCTCTGTTTCAGGAGTTATTTCTAAGAAAAGCCAAACTGTGCACCGTCGGCTATAGAAAAGCCCAATGTGATATGTTAGGGGTTAATTTCTGTCTCACTTTTTCCCCCAAATATGTTGAAGTCCTAATCCACAGTACCTAGGAACGCAATCATCTTGATGTCTGAATCCCTAGTACTTCAGAATGTGACCTTATTTGGAAATAAGGATGTTGTTGATGTAATTAGTTAAGATGAGATCATCAAGGTGGGCTGTAATACAATATGCTTTGTATCCTTAGAAGAACAGACACAGAGGGAGAGACACGTAAGAAGGCAGCCATGTGATGACAGAGGCAAAGACTGGGGTGCAGCATCTACAAGTCAAGGCAGGCCAAGGATGGATATCCACCAGCAGCTGGAAAAAGCAAGGAAGGATTCTGCCTAGAACCTCAGAGGGAGCCTGGCCTTGCGGATATCTTGATTTATGACGTCCAGCCTCCAAAACATGAGAACAAATTTCTGTTCTTTAAGCCATCCAGTTAGGTGCTTTGTTATGGCAGCCCCAGGAAACTAACACGGGCTACAGTGACTCTCCCCGGTGTTCTCCAGAGACCATCTAAACTGCTTGTTTTCTCACTTAGGCCTCCCTGCTCAGGACTCTGGCACTCTAAGTCCCTCCCTTTATACTTTGACTTTAATGACTACTTCTGTTTCTCCCTTAGTTTGGTCACATACTCATTCCTATTCTCTGATTCACTGACCTCGATCTGCCCCTGGATTCTGAGCTCTGCAGAATCTTTTGAATTTAGTGCAGTGATTATCAAATTTTGACATATATCAGAATCTTTTCTCATACCAGTTAAAACATAGATTGTTGGGCTCTCACCCCAGAGTTTCTCATTCAGTAGTCTACTTAGGGTTGATAATTTATAATTCAAGCACATTCAAGTTCCCAGATGCTGCTAATGTGGGACTACTCGTTGAAAATCCGATTCCTAAGTTTTCAAAACTTGTCAAAATTTCCCATTCTAAATCACATTCTGTGGCTTGCTGCCACTCCAAAAGACTGATAACTTCCCTACCCCCATTTTTGAATATCAGAAGAGGATGAGTCCCATTCAGAAAGATGAAAATCTCCAGTCTTTCTGGTGCCAGAGGTCACCAGGAGCTCCTGGATAAGACTCACTGCTGATACACATTTTATATGTGAACGCCAGACTCTATTTCTAAAGCACAGCATGATTGGACAGCTTCTCGGCTTAATTTTTTTTTCAGGTTGAAATCTAAACTCCTTAGCATGATATAAAAGATCTAAACAGTCAATCCTAAAGGAAATCAATCCTGAATATTCATTGGAAGGACTGATGTTGAAGCTGAAACCCCAATACTTTGGCTACCTGATGCGAAGGACTGACTCACTGGAAAAGACCCTGATACTGGGAAATATTGAAGGTGGAAGGAGAAGGGGACAACAGAGGATGAGATGGCTGGATGGCATCACTGACTCGATGGACATGAGTTTGAGCAAGCTCCAGGAGTTGGTGATGGACAGGGAAGCCTGGCATGCTGCAGTCCATGGGACTGCAAAGAGTCGGACAAGACTGAGCGACTGAACTGAACTGAATCTCAGATCTGTCTAATCCTCCAGCCTCATCTCCCTTTTTTTGACCCATGGTGGGAGTAGGGTAGACACGGGGAAACAACACTTATTGCACACTTACTATAGACTGGTGTTGTACTAGTTGCATTATACGAGTTGCCTCATTCACCCAAACCTACAAGGAAGGAATTATTAATTTCCATTTTACAGATGAGGAATTAAGACATCATCAGCTAGTAACTGACTAAACACAATTACTCTGCCTCTGACTATCCAAGCTTTGATTCAGATCCAAGTCTATGTGATTCCTGCTGCTGCTACTGCTGCTAAGTCACTTCAGTCGTGTCCGATTGTGTACGACCCCATAGACAGCAGCCCACGAGGCGCCCCTGTCCCTGGGATTCTCCAGGCAAGAACAGTGGAGTGGGTTGCCATTTCCTTCTCCAGTGCATGAAAGTGAAAAGTGAGAGTGAAGTCGCTCAGTCATGTCCGACCCTCAGCGATCCCATGGACTGCAGCCTTCAAGGCTCCTCCATCCATGGGATTTTCCAGGCAAGAGTACTGGAATGGTGTGCCATTGCCTTCTCCATGTGATTCCTAAACCTTCTCAAATCTGTGCTCTGCTTACTTGGGGTGACCAAATATCCTAGTTTGTCTGGGACAGTGCTTGTTTGCTACTGTTATCCCAGAGTACTTATGAAAAACACTCCCTTTCACTGGCAAAAGTATCAACCTGGTCTTGATGGTGAACTACAGTATGGCCCCCTCTTCCTGCATTCTAAATCCACCATGTTATCAGCTGTTTCTGGAATGCACCCTACTCATTCAGGATTCCATTTCTTCCTGTGTGCTGTTCTTTCTGCCTTAAATGTCCTTTACTTCCCCTGTTTCCTGGGAAAATTATGTCCAATTCTGGGGACTCTGCTCTGCTTCACTGTCTCTGGGAATCTCCCCAGTCCTCTAGCTACAGGCAATGGGCTTGATAAACTCCTCTGAATTCCTCACATCCCATGTTTACTGTTATTCTATTCTGATCTTTCAAGTACTTAGCAATCCTCTCTACCAGCTTGGGAGTTCCTTAATATTTGGACTGTGCCTTAATTACCTCTGTGTATCCATAGCACCTATACTTCTGCATGGCCCAGAGTGGATATTTATTAAATATTTGCTAAGTGATTGAATAAGTGAAATAATAAAGTCAGGAAGATCTAGCTATCTGCAGAAATTATTATAAAATGTAGAAGCAGGCTCTTGCTAAAAGGCTTACACCAGGTCTGCTTCACTTTACCTGAAGGCTGGCTGAGTTCTGAGTGACTGTTCAGAGGGTCTCTGACCAGTATCAGCAAGCAGGCATTTTACTTGATGAAGTGGTCCTTCTGTTTGGGGCCTGAAATATCATTCTCAGTTCTCAGGGCTGTACCCCACCACTGTCATGTGCCTTGTGCTTCATTTAAATATTTTCCTGTCCTCTCTTACTCTGTGGTTAGGAGTCAGCCTATATGGGTTGGAATCTTCATTCCACCATTTCCTAGTGAGTGACCATTTGAAAACCTCTCAACTTTTCTAAGCCTCAGGTTCTTCATCTGAAAAGAGGTAAAGTTAACAGTATCTAGCTCAGAGGATTTTTATAACAATTAAATAAGTAAGTGGTTAACATAGTTTCTGGAACATAGTAAGAACCACTAAATGTTTGTTCTTGTTTTAAGTAATAGCATAATTATGCCTCCTCTTTGCTATGCTTTCATATCAGACTGGAAAACTTGTTTTCTATAGTGGTCTATTTTTTATCTCTGTTCTTCAGGACTTACATTAATTTTAGTTTTCTCAATATACGTTGCATTCCCTAGATAAGTCCTCAGTTCAGTTCAGTCACTCAGTCATGTCCGACTCTTTGCGACCCCATGATTCGCAGCACGCCAGGCCTCCCTGTCCATCACCAACTCCCGGAGTTCACCCAGACTCATGTCCATTGAGTCAGTGATGCCATCCAGCCATCTCATCCTCTGTCATCCCCTTCTCCTCCTGCCCCCAATCCCTCCCAGCATCAGAGTCTTCTCCAATGAGTCAACTCTTCACATGAGGTGGCCAAAGTACTGGAGTTTCAGCTTTAGCATTACTCCCTCCAAGGAAATCCCAGGGCTGATCACCTTCAGAATGGACTGGTTGGATCTCCTTGCAGTCCAAGGGACTCTCAAGAGTCTTCTCCAACACCACAGTTCAAAAGCATCAATTCTTCGGCGCTCAGCCTTCTTCACAGTCCAACTCTCACA